>JARHVA010000117.1:5572500-5752500 GCA_037957365.1 Torreya grandis
TGTCTACTGGTGTCTTGAAAACACTGAAATTGGGATTGACAAGTAGACAAGATCATATTCATAACCATTTTTTCCAATACAGAAAGACTTTTCTCTCACTTTAATCCATTTTTTAATCATATTTTTTAGGCTTACTATTAGATTACCTATTTATATAAACTCCCAAGCCTTCCTTTCCATTACATAAATTTCATCTTAATATTTGAAGAATTCAGTTCTAGGTAGTCACCTTGTGATTTGGTCTATTGTGTGGATGATTTTATTGATTATAAAATGGATATGCCTATAATTCAATAGGATTATGTTATGGCTAACTAAATCAAAATTAAATATAATAACCTGGTACCATGGTACTAATGATATCAATGTTTGAAAGCTTTGGGAGAGACTTATTGAGCTAGCATAGGTGTAGGGATATATTTAGCATTTGTAACAAAATTAATATTGCAAGAGAATGGGGAAGGAATGGGGAATTAGATGCTAGGAGAGATGGGAGGGGAATTAGAGTTGTTTAGATTTGTTTTATCCAAAATAAGATCATGTTACTATTAATTTATAGCAAAGATTTCAAAATCAAACACTTCATAAATTATATAGAATTATTTAATTACTATTTTCATAAAAAAATATTTATTAGAGTTACATTATAAAAAAATAAAATATATTTGTAAATTTTGAATCCTTGTAAAAATTCATGACCAAGGAGATAATTTTTTTCCATTTTCTTGAATTTTCTATTTAACTTCTAACATATTTAGTCAAAAATATTCAGTCTATTCCCTTTTCCTTGATTTTTTTATTGTCATAATATTGGCAATTTTGGATTATAGGATTATATATTATAATATAGACAAAAATAAGTCATTTACTTTAATTATGGATCTTTCCATACATTCCATCTACAAATTCTACTCCCCAAACTAAAATCAACACTTCATAAGTTATATCGAATTTCATAATTATTATTTTCATCAAACTATATATGTATGTATGTATGTATGTATGTATGTATGTATGTATGTATGTATGTATGTATATAGACATAGACATAGAGATAGATATAGATATAGATATAGATATAGATATAGATGTAGATGTAGATGTAGATGTAGATGTAGATGTAGATGTAGATGTAGATGTAGATGTAGATGTAGATGTAGATGTAGATGTAGATGTAGATGTAGATGTAGATATAGATATAGATATAGATATAGATATAGATATAGATTTCAAATCCTTGTTAAAATTCATGATCAAGGAGAGCATTTTTCATATTTTCACGAATTTTTTATTTGACCTCTAACATATTTAGTATAAAGTATTTAGTCTATTCCCTTCAAAATTTTAATTTAAATTGGGAAATATTTAATGAAAATTTTCATAAATTCAAATTTGCTCTACTTGGTGGCATGTGAGTGGATCAATAGTGGATTCCATTTACAAAAAAAATTTAGGGCAAAGGTAAGGGTATAGGGAGTTTTTTGAGAGGTGACAAACCAACAAGGAGGATCGTGTGGTAGGGAACACTTCCATAATAGGAAATAAATACATCCTATAAAATTATACAAAGTTGGGGGACAAAAAGTGGGGTGTAATTCACATGTTTTTGCTGAAAAGAAAGATCCTTGAACTTAGAAATAAAATTTGAGATGCATACACTTAAATTTTAAAAATGCTTTAAGAATAATAAATACATCATTTAGAGTCTAGTTTCTAAACAACTTATATTTTTTAATGATAGAGTTTAAAGGTGTCCCACATGTGATTTATCAAAGACGTACCCTTTTTTAAACCAAAAAAATGGTAGATAGTCAATTGTGCTCCAACCCCATGCCTCTCACCTATCTCCCCCCTTCCCCTATGAATTTATTAGCCTTGTTAAATTTTATTCTAGATAATTTTATGGAAAGTTGGAAGACGTCACCATAATTTTAACCAATATCATTTTGTATATTTTTAGTATTTATTATTTTATATAATTCTTTAATTGAACATACCTAAAATAAATAGTCAACCATTCTCCCCATGCCCTCCCTCCCACTTTTTATTAAAAATGAGATAATGTCATTTTTATAATTTGTATACAACTACTCCTAGTTTTTCCCATATAATGTTTTTCAAAAAAAATGAATATATTGGAAAATACAAAAACTAGCAATTGCCCCAAGAGTGCAAGTTACATTGGGAGTGTTGTATTTTTTTATTATTTATGTAATGAAAATTAAAATACATATCAAAGAATATTTCCATGTGGCAGTTTCCCATTAGATGAGCTATAAGGAGTTCAGGGCTCAAGGGACATGCGATGGCATCTCAAAAAGGTGGAAGGTCTTTTTGCCTTAGTCAATCCTTGGTCTCTCTACAAAATCTCTATGCTACTTTGACTAAGTAAAATTTGATCTTTTGATGGGAGATCAAATGTTTGAGATTAGATATGGGACTCCTGCTACATGTACAATTGGGCTTTGCTAGTCTGGTAAGAATGTGGGTTCTAGGAAATAATATTTTTAGTCTCTAAGAAAGTGCCTGCATACTTAATCAAAACCACAAACGATATGAAATAAATAATCGATGAAGTTAGTTGACAAATGTAATTCTAAGAGAGGGGATAAGTGAAACTCAATAGATGTACCCTGATTTTATTCAAACCTGAAGAAATATTATTTTAGTTAAAGCTAATATACTAATTAATTCTAAACTCTAATAAAATTAAAAATAAAACTTACATGAAATGTTTATATATCTTATTCATATTCTTAATGTATTGAATGAATTATTAGAGACAAAAACAAATGATTAGCCCAAAAGGGAAATATATGTATTTTTATACACAATATAATATATGTCTAGTTACTATCTTTAGAAATAAATACCATCAATGGGTCTTGGAAATAATACAAAGCACTTCTCTGAGTATCTTCTTATAAATAAGCCACCTACACCTTTCCCTACAGAAAAAATACTTGTAAATTATTAATTTTTTTAGAAAGCTTATTTGAAAGTAGGGAATTGTTATTGTAATATAAAATAAAAATAATATGCAAGTTACATATAAGACTTGTAATCCATGACAAGAGAAACCTGTAAAAGAAATAAAATTTCATCTCAAAGAAAAAATTTAAAAAAAAAATCTTTAAGAAAACTTTATGCAGATCAAGTAGTGCATGTTACTTACCTAAACAAGAGAAGCCTACACTAAATATACATACATACCTATGTATTTACTTGATTGGGGAATCTATAGAAAGCTTCAAAAAATTAAAACATATGTTTCTAGTGAGATGATAAGATATGATGGGTTTAAAAAGGAAATCTTGAAAAAATATCCCAAAAAACCTTATGTTAACCTCGAGTTTGCTTATCATCGGCCCAAAGAAAATCCCTAAGAAACATTGTTAATTTATCATAAGAATTACCTTGCCATTAATATATAAATGAGAAGATAGTTATTCATTGTTAAACATAACTAACTTTTCATACTTTCATAGTTGAAATAAAATTATTCTCTAAATAAGTTCTAAAGAGAAGCAGTATAAGCCAACTATTGAGCATTATTCCCAAAGAAAACCATACTCCAAGAGAATGGCTTTGGATGTAAATATTGGAAAAGTTTTAAAATCCAATGCTAAGTAGATTGAAAATTCAGGTAAGTCCATAAGAGGTATTTAAAGGACTCAGGTCTTGAACAAGTTGAATACTTGGCATGATAAATTTCAATGTGTAAAAGGTGCTCCCCAAGAGGAAGGCCTTGGTAAACCAGCTACCAAATAAAGTGAGAGAGTTTGGACTTGAGTTTAGAATTCCAAATTCTATTACTTTTGGTGAGCCAATCCCTCGGTGAAGAATTCAAATTCCAATGCCTATTTAACATGTCAAGAGTTAATAAAAATAGACTCAAGATTTGATAAATGACATCTAGAGAGTAATTTTTAAACTGATTATCACAGTTCCACCTCTAGTCCTTCCACCAAGCTCCACCAAGCACGTTGAGGTTGTAGACCCATCTTATGAAGTGTGACATCAAGTATCAATTCTTAGATATACAAAATAGTAGGTAATTCTAAATTTAACAACTTATATTTATCTTTAATAAAATGCCATGGAATGCAATCACATGTTGAAGTCAACTCCTTAATAGTATGAATTCATTTTTTAAATAAATGTAGAGATTTTACACCTGGCGTTTCTGCTAAAAGAGGAATACTATTGGCCATTATGGGTAACCACAAAATATTGTGATCATTGAAGGAAAGACCATTATGAAAAATATCACCAATCCGTCTTAGAAAGGGTTTGATAGGTTCAAAAGCTTTCCAAATTATTTTAGCAATGAAATAAATTTGAATTTTGACTAGGGCAGAGGTGATCAATAGAATATGAAATCCATTTTTTCCTAACTAGTCTTACCATAGGTGGTACCTATGGAAATGCAATGCCTAAGAGGGTTTTCCAAAACTCGTAACCTTTGATTGTCGAACCACCCATTTAGCACAAAGAACAATACTTTTTATGTAGACATCAATAATGCACACACATGTTTTATCATGAGTAAGATAAAAAATATCCCAATAAATCATGTGATAACATTGAGTTTACTTAACATTGGCTCAAAGAAAATCTTTGAGAACTTTCGCTAATTTATCGTAAGAGACCCCTTGTTTTTTTGCATTGTATACCCATAATAAAATCAAATGTCAAGGGAAACTCAATGACACATTGCGTGAAATTTGTATCACCATACATATTGAATTGATAATAATTATTTTGAAGTGGGAGGTCCTTTGTTTGGCACCAATCAAATCTTTGAAAGAAGAAATAAATATAACTAAAATTAAACTATTTAAAAATGGTATCAAAATAATATCTAAATTTAATAATAGAAGAAAATAACCTTTACATATAATAATAAATGAAATTCTATAATATAATATAATAAATATAAATATCTTATAAAATAAATTAACTTAATAATAAATTCTCCCAACTTTATTTAAAATTTATTTTAATATGACCTCAAATATAAGTTTATAAAAAAAAATTAATAGTAACTCTATGTCACTTCAACTTTTAATCTTTGAATATTCCAACGTTAGCATGTTACCAAAAAAAAAAAAAAAAAACTAAATCGGATTTAACTACGTAACTTTCTACGCTGCCGTAAAACACTGGATTTAAAGACTTTTCCCTCACTTTAATCAGTTTTTTAATTAGATGTTTTAGGCTTAGCAGCAGATTAATTGCTTATATAAACTCCCAAGCCTTCCTTTCCATTACATAACTTTCATCTTAATCTTTGAAGATTTCAGTTCTAGGTAGCCTTCTTGTTTTTGGCTTCAACAATTTCTTTTTATATCTTTTGTTTACGTTCATTTGATTTGTACTTATAAATTGTTTTTTCAACAGTTGAAGATGATAATGGACAAATACTCGGCTGTGATATGCCTGTTTATTGTTACCACATGAAAGAGACGCCCTTTTGGACAAATACTCGGCTGTGATATGCCCTGTTTATTGTTACGTGCACTGAAAGCACTGGGATTGCAATCACTGAAAGCAGTTGGATTGAATTCATGGAAGGGGTTTAATTGTTGTGAATGGCGTGGGGTTCAATGCAGCAATCGCACATCCTATGTCACCCATCTCCATCTCTCTAATCTGTTTGGTGGTTCTTCCCTGAATGTTACACTTGAATATCTGTTCCGATTAAAGCAGGTGGAATATTTGGATTTAAGCTACAATCATCACCGTGGTGTTCTACACAGAGGTACTTTCATTTCGTAGCGTTTTCGGTTCTGTAATTTTTTGGATTGAAAAGGGCGTTTTTATTAAGAATACAATTTTTTTCTGTTATAAAATTTTATGCATAAATTTAATTATAAACAAAGCATAATATTTTTCGTTGTTTGATATGCAGATCTTTTTGGCCTCCAGAAATTGAGACATCTTGATCTCAGCTTCAACCATTTTGAAGGTGAGATTCCCAAAGATGTTGGCTCCTTACACAGCTTAACATATCTCAATTTGTGTTTAGCAGGATTTGTGGGTGGAACTCCCTGGCAGCTACAGAATCTTTCTCACCTGCAATTTTTAGATCTTTCTACAACTTCCTTTGATGGTAGCATTGTTTTTCAAGAGGGTGAAATGAATAGTTTCAGTTTAGCATGGACAGAGAACCTGCGCAAATTAAAATATTTGGCGCTCCAAGGCGTGGTGTTGAATCTGACAAGTCGGCAATTAGAGACTGCGACCTGCTATTCGAGCACATCCCCAGTGCTATCCAAAACCTCACTTTCCTCACCCATCTTCTTTTAGATAAAAATGCCTTTCGATCCACAGCGCCATCATGGTTGGGAAATATGACTAGCTTAGTGTCACTAAGCCTGCAAAACTGTGGTTTTGGTACCTCTTTCTCATGTGTCTCATTTCCCCCAAGTTTCTCTAGCATAAGTGGCTCATTTCCCCTGAGTCTTTCTGGCCTGCCTCATTTGAAATACCTTAGTTTCGATGGCCACAAGGGACTGGGTGGAGATATAAGTAAAATATTATGTGGCGAGTGGTCACAGTTGACCATATTTACCATGTCGCAATCCAATCTCATAGGAAGTATTCCACTTTGTATTGGAAATATTTCCTCGCTCGTCCATCTTGATTTGGGATACATAGGAAATATAGAAGGCCAGATTCCGGAGTCACTTGGTTTGCTTCAATCCTTAACTGGTTTGGATCTCTCTTCCAATCAACTGAGTGGCAATATACCTTCTCAGTTAGGTGAGCTTTCATCTTTAGATTTTCTTTGTCTTCGTGATAATCAGCTAAATGGTAGCATTCCCGCTTCTATTGGTCTTCTCCTTCATCTAACATCGATGGACCTCTCTTCCAACAACCTACAGGGAAACTTTTCTCTTAATGTTTTTCAAAATACTAAGGATCTTTCGTACCTCTATCTGTCCTATAATCAGTTGACTGTCCAAATTCACCCAGAATGGATACCTCCATTTAACTTAAAGTACTTGTCCTTAGCTTCTTGTAATATTGAGGGTATCCTTCCTCCATTCCTTTCCACACAATATAACTTAGATACTTTGGATCTTTCTAAAAATAGTCTTTTTGGAAGCATTCCAGCTTGGCTAGGGGATCTTCCATATTTGAGTGATGTTAATCTATCTTTCAATAGCTTACAAGGTCAACTTCCCTCTAGATTGTACCAAAATTCACTTTACAGTTTAGACTTGAACGATAATCTATTGAATGGTTATCTTCCAATTCCTAAAAAGCCTTCGTCAAATTTGGGACTATTGGATCTGTCACAAAATAGATTTGTTGGTGTCATCCCAGTAAGTATTGGCAAACTTCTACCTGGAATTAAGTTCTTGTCATTTGCTACAAATAATCTCAGCGCTGGCATTCCTTATTCCATTGGTCATCTACAATGGCTACAGCTGTTGGACCTCTCAAAGAATAGATTGTCTGGTCGAATACCATCAAGCCTAACTAATTGCTCTAGTTTGGAAAGATTAAACCTGGCAAACAATTATTTTACAGGGGAGATTCCATCTCAAATAGGAATGCTAAACAAACTCCGGTCACTCCACCTCAAGGACAACCTGCTCAAGGGAAAGTTGCCGTCAAATATTTAGAATTGTTTCGAGTTGCAGATTTTAGACATGACTAACAATTTGTTGTTTGAGAGCATACCCCTTTGGTTAGGAAGCTTCACTCAGATGATGATACTTGTTTTGAGGTCAAATAAGTTTCAAGGACGCATTCCGGATCAACTAAGCAATCTTTCAAGTCTCCATGTTCTAGATATTTCACAAAATAATTTGACTGGGGGCATTCCACCACAATTGTCCACATTGAAAGCTATGATGGATTTACAAGTGAAAAACTCAAAATCCAATGATGATTTCTACTATTACAAAGAAGAGGTTCAAGTGACCATTAAAGAATTAGACTTGCTCTATTATATTTCTATTTTGTTACTTATAACTAGCATTGATCTATCTGCAAATCAGCTTTCAGGGGACATTCCTTCTGAAATTGGAAACCTTAAAGGTCTCCGCACCTTGAACTTGTCAGGGAATGGTCTTACAGGAGAGATTCCTGTTAGTTTTGGAATGTTAGAGCAATTAGAATCATTGGATCTTTCAAACAATAAATTGCATGGTAGGATTCCAAATGAAATGCTAAAAGTTACCTCTTTGAGCTTTTTCATTGTATCTAACAACATGTTTTGTGGAAGACTCCCAGCAGGCCGTCAGTTTTCAACATTTTAGCCTACCTTCTTCTCTGGGAATCCTAGTCTTTGTGGGTTCCCAATTGATAACAGGGCATGTGGATGTGAACACAAAATATCTGAAGGCATAATACCAATTTCACAAGATGGAGATGATGATGATGATGATGAAGAAGAAGGGGGATCAGAAATCCCATGGTATTGGTATGTAAGTTGGATGGTAAGCTTTGCTCTTGGATTTTGGGGAGTGTTTGGAATCCTTATTTTGAAAAAACAATGGAGAAGAATATATTTTCAGGTCATGGATGGAATTGTCATTAATATTGTAGAAAGATTTTCCATTTAATATCCACAGTGGATTAATATGTAACTACATGGATTTGATTAGAGTAATATAATATTGTTACTTTCTTTTCTTTGGATTCTATCTAGTATAATATAAAATTTCATTTTGTTATTTTTTTAATTAAAAATAATTGCTTTATATTTTAATAAATTATTTTAAAAAATAACAAAACTAAGCTAAATTTACATGATTATTCAAGTAATCTTTATATATATATATATAATGTTTATTAAATAAGAATTTTTTCAATTCATATTTGTTATAGCATCTTTATTTTATATATATATATATATATATATATATATATATATATATATATATATATATATATATATATATTGAATAAGAATTTTTTCAATTCATATTTGTTATAGCATCTTTATTCATGATTATATAATTAATTTCTTTTGAATTTTATTAATAAAATATATTTTAAGAGAAAAAAATATAGTGATATATTTTTTCATTCATATTTCATTTAAAGAAAAAATGAGGATGTTCTATTTTTTCATTCATATTTCATTTAAAGAAAAAATGAGAATGTTCTATTTTTTTCATTCATATTTCCCTGAGTTGTTTATTGAACAAAATATTTTTTAACTCATATTTATTATATTAATACATAGTAAAAAATCCACTTAATATATAAATGTATTAAATAGAATTTTAGGTTTTACTATTTTTATTGATAAAATTTGTGAAACATATAATATTTTATAAATTATTTTTGTTTTATAATTTTTATTTATATAAATTAATTTGAAATTATAATTAATTATATTATGATAACTAATTAAATATATTTTTAAAATAATTTAATTGAATTATTATATTATTTTAAAATTTTATTCTCTTAAAATAATTTATATAAATAATTGTTACTATAATAATAATAATAATTTTCTTCATTATATATTTTTTTATTAAATTTTAAATGTTGACTTAGGTAACCGATTACCTTTTAAAAGGTTGTGCTTATTAAACTTGAATTAAGTTCTAATAAAATATGTAAACTTAGGTCAAGATCGAATTTTCTTTACCTTATAATAATATTAATTTGTTTTAAGAGATTTCGTGGTGTATAGATTATATGCAATTTTCAAAGTGTAACGGATGAAGTAAATCAATTTTATTATCACTATATTTAAAAGGTAATTATATTATTAATTTTGGATTGATTTATTAAGTTTGGTTATATATATATATATATATATATATATATATATATATATATATATATATATAATTAAAAAATATTTATAATTGTTGTGTATTTTTTAATTTAAAAATTATATTGAAATTGTATTAATCTAGACCATTTAAATATATATATTAAGATTATATTATTGTAAACCATTCAAATACATAATATTTATGTAACATTTAAATTAATGTTTGATATAAAAAATTGTTTGCATTTTAATAAATAATTAAATATTAAATTTTTTAAAATATAATAATTATTAATATTTTTTAAATAAAAAATTTATTTTATTATATATATTTAATCTAAAAATTTAATTATGTTAATTTTTATTTTAAGTAATTAGTAGTAAAAAGAAAAAAAAAATACAATAAATTATGTTAAAATTAATATTATGTAAATTTTTTTGAAATAAATAAATTAATTTAAAATATAAAATACATAATATATTTACACAAAATAGATTTCAAATAATTTTTCTATTGACAATGATAAATTATAAAATCACAAATAAATAATATAAATGAAAATAAATTATTTATTTTAATTATAAATATTTTCAAAAAAATTTAATTCTCTAAACCAAAATCAATGATATATTTACAATTATAAATTTCATTTTTTAATTGTTTTGATTATATTTATTATATAAAATTTTATATATTTTTAAAAAAAATCTATGAATAATTTTGACTAATCATGATTCTACTTAATTCATGAACCAATATTTATTATGCAAAGGCTATAGTGTGGAAAAACCCACGCAGAACGGGTATAAAATATCTAAACTCTAACTCATTAATTACTAAATTACTAAATGATATGTCTTATAAGTGAAGATGTAAATTTAACTCTTTTGTGATGATGTATATATAGAAAGGTTGTTTCTTCTTTTTTAAATTACATAAGGTTTAAAATATCTTTTATTTTGATACATTTATCTTTTTTTTTCTATACACGTGATTTTGGTTTATTGTGTGGATGATTATATACATTATTAAGTATAAAATAAATATGTTTGTGATTCAATATTATTATGTTGTCATAGATTAGTTCAAAATTAAATGTAACAAAATGATATTATGGTACTAATTTTATTCATATTAAGGTTTAGAAGTTTTGGGAGAGAATTATTGAGCTAGGGAAGGTGTAGAGACTCTAGTTAGTGTTTGTGGTAAATTTAAATTAAATTTCAATTTCTCGTAAATTATATATAATTTCTTAAATACTCTTTTCATAAAACATGATTTATTGGAGTTACATTAAAAAAGTTAAAATATATTTGAAGATTTCAAATCCTTGTAAAAATGCATGACCATGGAGAGCATTTTTTCTAATTTTTCTATACCGTTAACCTATAGTGTGTCTAGGGATATGTGTGGCTTACATAATTTTTTTGTAATCATCTAAAATGTCATTTTAATATAATGAGTGCCACTTGAGACCACCTTATCCTTAGCTTAGCCCCAGACCTATCTTAGGGCCTCTTTTGATCCTTTTCTATCTTTTATGTGTGTCTAACCCATGTCTAGATCTATGAAAAGTAGGATTGAGCCATTGCCTAGGCATCCAGGACCTTTTTCACCCATTTTATCCACCTACACAATAGTGCAGCCATTTAGTCTATAACACAATGTACTAATGGCAAAGGAGGTAGCATTATTGTCTCTTAGTTCCCTTTATCCCTAACGGATATCTTTTTGATTCCCAAAGTATTTTAGGGTCACCGTAGACTCATTTCATGTTTCAACAAGCATTAAAACACTATATAAATACCACTCTCATTCGTTTATCCCCTATATGGAAAATATATGCAATTTTCATAAACAATCTCAGAAACAATTATGAAAATCAAGGTTTATTGATCCCTATTTAGCCCTACTTCTACATACATCCATATATAACAACCCATAGTTTAAATTACTCATATTTCAAGTCTCAATACACACTCAAAGCATTCGAACTAACATTCATACTATCATTCACTTAAACTTGCACCAATACTTAGATTGGGAGAAATATATCGGGTTTGATCCCCTTTCGAGGTATTGGTATGTAGGCAATGCTCAGCACATGGGGTGTTGAGGTCATGTCCAGACTACCTTACTAACATCTCTTTACTTCTAATTGTGTTCATCAAAACTCTAGAAAGCATGGAGGCTTAGGGTTTGATAGTGAAACTAGTCAAAACATAGAACATATAACAATCTAGGTCTTAGTCACATGGTCAGAAGCTTCTCAGAGGAAAAGGCCAACATGCTCCTAAAAACTCATTATTTTATCTGCTCAAGGGACCATTAACATAGCACAAGAGAACACTAGCACAATGCACTATTAGAAGAGGGACCGTACTACTATCTAAAGAGGACTCTGACACATGTTTCCTATTGACGACAACCTACACTTTTCCTACACCAATTTCTAGCCTATCACTTATTTATGTCAATAATTTTTCAAGATAGGTACACCTTTTCTAATTCAGTATTATTTATAGGCTAAGCAAATAAATTAATTGTTATAAAATTCAATGATTGCTGATATTGTAGTACTTTGTTCCCTAATTTATCACTCATCTCTTTTATCTTCTTAAGGTTTTACATTAATTCTCAAAATAGTTAAATCATTTAGTGAACTCGACTTACTTTGAATATTATCAATACCCTAGCCCTAGATGCTCTTAGGGTTTGTATCCTTATTTTTTTAATTTCCATTTGTTGTGTTAAGATTTTTAGATTTCATATATTCTATTTTAGTGTCACTCTTTCATTGTGTTTGCTATATGCCATCTAAAAAAGTTATATCTCTTCCTTTAAGAAGTGATAAACTTAGTGGTAATCCTATTGAGCATACCCAAATTATTTGTGTTTGAGATTATACCATGGATAAATAACCAATTACAACCCCCCTAATGATCCTTCACATCTTGTTTATGTGGAATTTAATGATTATACATTAGAACATGAGAAATATAATCACGATCTTAATTATACACAAGAGGGCACTTGGGACACACTCCCCCCTCCATGATAACAATATTATAATCAATAAGGATGAGATATTACAAAGTTTTAGAGATACTTCGGTAATAACCCCATGATCATAGGAAGGTGAATTCTTGGCTAAAGCTGGAAATAAATCAGAGGAGGGAGATCCAGGTGTTATCTCAGGCTGATAATGACTTTCCTTTGGATGAGCCTCCTCCCCTATAAGTGGTGAAATATAATGGATAAAACTCAAAGCATAAACTAAACCAAAGAAAAAGGGCTGAAAAAAAGATCAATACTAAGGGGGTAGAAGCTAGAAGCAGCAAAATAGATCAGCAAACTAAGGTGAAACCACTTGCTTTTACTCTGAATAAATCTAGAAAAAGAGCTGAACAGCATTATAAGGTGAAACCAGATGTTGGTTCCCAGGACAAACCTAGAAGAACATCCACTAAGAAAACCAGAGAGCTAGAAAGTATGCAGAATATTGCTGATGGTAGGTAGGCAACTATTCTAGATTTTACCCCTAAAAAATAGATGTGAAAATCATTACTTGGAATATTAGGGGGCTGAATAGTATTCATAAATTGGATATTGATGTTGTCCCTGTAAAACTTGATTTCGATGCTGCTCTTCAGTAGGTTTCAGGACTGCTTGTCCTGGTGGTTGTTAATGCTTTATCTTTTTTGATTCTGTTAAAGGGTTTCGGGGTCCCTTCAAAACTTTCTTTTACCGTAATCTAAAATAACCCCATGATCATGCATGTAAGTTATATTGTAAATAAATAACACATCACTTGGTCAATCCTCTAACCCCTTATATGCTAATATCATTACACCTACCATTGGGGCAACTTGGATTCTACAACAACCTATTATAATGCAACAACCCTCACTAGTGGCAACACCTCCTATGGCTAGTATGCATTCCTCCTCTCCATATGTATAATTCCTTATACATGAGATCCATTATTTATAGGACAAGGTGTTACTTCTGGACGAGGGTGCCACTAGACCATATAATGCATTGGAAGCTCATGTTCTCCTACATACACCATTGTCATAACATATAATAGTAAATCCTTTGCCATCCATATTTGTGGCACCCAAGCTTATTTTGTATGATGGTAAGGCTAACCCAGAGCATCATGTATGTGCATTTCATGTAGCATGTTTGAACTATGTATCCAATTATCGGTTCATAACTAAGTTGTTCCCTCAAAATTTAAAGGACTATGCATTAAAATGGTTCTATGATCTCCCTAATCAGTCTATTACAATATTTAATACACTCACATATATGTTTTGAGCACATTTTTTATAAACATTAGTGATAAAGTTTCTTATGCTCAAGTTGCTCAACTAAAACAAAAATCTAATGAGCCAATAGTTGAATATGTCTTGTGATAAAAAACAATATTAGCAAAGATGATTATCCCCATGATAGATTGAAGAAACTCCAGGATATATTCAAGACAATTTTATTAATGGTATTACATGAATCTATATTGTTCAAAAAGATTCCAAAATTTATAGATCTATGCCATACAATGAAGGAAAAATAAGTCAAACTTCTCTCCATGGGCAAATTAAAGTACACAACCAAGTTGGATTCCATTAATAAGATTTTAAATAAGACCTCGTATAAGGTGAATTCTAATGACAACAAGAATGAGAAAAATTCAACAATTAATGTAGCCTCAAAGTTAGTTCATCATAAGGTTTTATCAGCTCCTCCAAGGAGACCTTCTATGAATCTTCTTGAATTGCCAGCTCAATTTCTCCATAAAATTTTATAATGTAATGTCATATCTCATCCTGTAATCAAAGAGGTTGATATGACTAGGCCTCTTCCAAATAACTATGATTCTAATTCATTTTGTAATTATCATAGGTCCCCCACCCATACTATATTCAGATGCATCAACTTATGACATAAGATTCAAGATTTGATAGATGTTAATATCATTAATGTGAGCACCCCTATAGAGACACCCAAATCAAAACCAAATGAATCAAAAACAATAAAAATATTTTCAAATCCATTTCCAAAACATACTTCTAGTGAGGCATAAGGTACTTTAGGTGTTCATTATACTTATTAGGCACATCCACGACCAACATCATATCATACTCATACAATGGACACAAACCCTCTACATAATATCATTGGTATGTATCATACTATAGTGATAGTTAGGCCTCTTATCACTTTCTCAGAATAGGAGATCATTGACAATGACTTATATTTATACATACTCTTTATACGACTTTATATTGATCATGATTTTATTTAGAGTATCATGATTGACAATGGGTCAAGTATTAATATGTTTATTATTACACTTCTATATCACTTGGTCTATTCATATCATCATATTTATCATACAAATACAATTATTTATGGCTTCAATGGCCATGTCTAGAGCTCTATTAGGGAGATCATACTTCTATTATATGTTAGGCCCATACATGTGGCTACCTTATTCATATTTGTATCTAGTGCTATAACATTTTATATGTTATTGGGTAGGCCTTGGATACAATTTTTTAATTCATTCCATCCATTGTACATAGATGTCTTAAGTAATGCTAATCAGGTCATTATAGTTGAGGGTCTTCAATATGAATATCCTGTACCTACTCCATAGCTAGCTACACAATAGTCACTAGTAATAGTTCCATCCATTACCACACCTCAGATATTAATTGAGACACCAATGCAGGTAAGGTATACTTATACAACATCACCATGTATACATACTCTCCCATAGATACCTTTATTATAGAGACCCCTCTATCATAGACATGTTTTCAATTACAGAGAGCCTCTCTCTACCCAATGCACACCCAGATCAGTGTTACTAAGTCCCCATAACAATATACATATATAATCCATGCCAATTATAACTTCTTCCACTAGATGGGTCCCCAAGAGCCCCATAAATCATAGGTTGTTTCAATTAGCTCCATAGATTCATGGCCACACTATAAAAACCCCATTAGGTTAGACATAGAAATACATGATTTTTTTTTAATTACAAACATATTCCAAAAATATATTACACCATGATAATATAAAAATATAATAATAAATACTCAAGGTGATAATAACAACAAGCATAATACATCACATATTACTGATATCTAATATTATGAGAATACACGTCATAAAACAAATATAAAAAGTAATCACATTAACTTAGCTACAACTAAAACAAGTCTACAACCACCACTGTCAAAGTATAATTATAATTAATTACAACTCTTCATGACAATATTCAATGATAAGTATAGTAAAATATAATGTACATATAGATACATGGCTTCCCTAGAGCATAGTTCCCTAACTCAAGTATATGTGGCAATCTCAAGTGTCATCCTGATTAGAAGTACTATTATGGAGAGGGAGAGAATCATCCAAATGATTTTACACACCAACCATGAACCAATTATCTCCCACTCTAATCCCATCAAAAAATGGCCCTCCTTTCATGGATGAATAAATAGTGATAGCATGGGAATCTAGAAAGACAAGCAAGTACTCGTGTGTTGTATGATTTCTATACTAAACCTGTAGTGTATCATAGAAAACCATTCTATTGTAAGATATCACACAAATATATAAATCATACTCATGAAATTATAATCTCTCACTAAACATACTTTGGCCCAAAATTTTACAAGTAATAAATAATAATGACCTAGATCAATAAAATTCATACACACCACTTGGTCGGACTACCTTCATTTGTCATTGTGACACTAGTAAGCCAATGAAGTTCATCTCACAATTCAACCATAATATTCATTTAATTTACATCCTAATAGCAAACACATTATGTAACATGCCAATATAGGAGTAACCAAAACATATATTTATTCCATCAAATAATGAATGAATCTTACATTATTTTCTATCCCATACTAGAAATAATGATTATAGTTTATACCATTTGGGTAAATACATATTTAACTTTAAATTTTCACTATCAAAATAAGTTTTCAATCATACTAGACCCTATGATAACCCATATTACCATATTCTAGTATTCTAAAACATAACTACTAATTTCCACAATCAATCATACAAAGTAGTCTTAAATATAAGGAAACATAAGCTACACTCTCATAGATCATATGCATGCATACACAAAGTCTTACCAACTATTACAAAGCACAACATTCAAAGCAATAATCAATAGGCATATAGTAATTAGTCAAATGTGGATGTAAGTTTGAACATAACCATTATTGTATGTACCATCCAGGTACAATATGCATTTATACTATACTAATCTATGATATCCCATACTATCATAATTTACAGCTACATAAATATACATAACCAAGCTTGTACTTTCAAGAATCAGATGACCAACATACAAAATAATGAACAAGAAAGTATGAAATCATACCACCCAAGTATACCCTAAGTTATAACTGTATATTATCATCCGAATTAACATAACATGTAAGCACACATCATGATGCATCATAATATTTGAGATATATCCAAGTATTTATACATATTAACATCCTCATATCAAGTACTACACATAAGTATCTGATGATAAACATATATAACAACAGTCAAATAATTATTATACAGAAGCAAAGAACTCATAAACCCATTATATCATTCTTTCATTCCAATGACTCATTTTGCTTTTAGGAGACTGTTCCAAAGAGTTATAGTTTTGTTAGGTTTCTAAGAAACTTAATAACTTACTCTAGCTATGTATCAAGCTATAAGTATAATTCCTATATAAGAGAACCTGTATACCATAAACTGACACCACATGTAAGTGTTCCAAAGCTATACAAAAACTAGTCCACTATTTAATTAAGAGTTTTAACCAATAAATATCATGACCTTACACCAGGTAGAAGCTTATGTTTATGTTGACACAGTTTCACAACCCTAATGTCCCAT
The DNA here is from genome assembly GCA_037957365.1 of Torreya grandis. Classification (NCBI taxonomy): domain Eukaryota; kingdom Viridiplantae; phylum Streptophyta; class Pinopsida; order Cupressales; family Taxaceae; genus Torreya; species Torreya grandis. Next base: position 5,590,206 of record JARHVA010000117.1, read on the forward strand.
GACCAAATGTGTTTATATTTGTCAATAAATTAGAGGTATACAAACCAATATACCCCATGCACATTAATTCTTACAATGAATCCTAAATCCTTGGATACATTTGTTTCCATTTTACATAGTTAGGATAAGCAAAATATAGACATCAGTAGCCTTTACAATTCATGGAAAAATATTCAATCAATGTAACTTTATTAATAGATTAAGCATAAAAACAAATTTTTTCTATAATTAAACACTCTGATAATAAATCATAAATACATAAATTTTACCATGTTTTGCTTCATGCGATAGGTTCCTTATCATAGAGTACATACAACCAATAAATTCAATACACTGAATTTAATCTCATAATACTAGATTTTCTATTTTCACCTATGGCACCATTACTTCCAAATAAGAAATTTTATAATAGAAAATGTATGTTATTTCTACTTAACTATAAATCAACCAATAATGACACCAATACATGGAATAATCTAATTATGGTTATCTATTATGGTTTAAACATGTGGTGACTTCACATAAATATATATGAGTAAGGATCTCTCTAAAAGACTTATTTTTTTCAAAGCATTTAATTCCATGTTGTATATGATCGATGGTGCTTTGTAATCATCTCATGACTGCATAAGTGATATTATTTTGGTAGATAAAAACATTAAAAAAAATGCCAAAATATTGAGTTGGTTTACTCTATACACCCAAAATGCTAGTTGAGCATCTACATGCAATGATTTAAGTTTATAACATAGGTTGAGTATGTATATATCTAAGTTGATTCAACTAAACTAGAACATGTTGTGAATTAAATACAATGATCTATTATGCTCTTTATTTGTGGTAGTTAAATCATTAAATTAGAGGGAGCTATGTTTAATTCAGGATAAAAATTAAATGAAATGTTTTCATACCAATAGAGACTTAACAAGACATACAATGGACCTCGTAAGTAGACACCATCAGCATCATGCCAAACCAATTTCTATAGAAATCCAAACATACATAGTGACTCACCCAAAATAAAATCATAAATTCAAAAATACATTTGATAAATATATGCAATATTTTTAGAGATGCCTAGTATGGTGACGCCAAACCACTGGCCTATTTAGTATTCATCAAGAGATTACAACGCTTCTTCACTTGGTGACTTACTTCTATGGTTGTGTTCCCTAAATATTTTTAAAGTTTAACATACTTTCTTCCAAATAGATTTTCATAGTGGCAAACCACTTATTCATGATTTTATATCATACCCAGTGAGTCACATTATGAAACTCAGTGATTTCATAATAAACTCTGGGATTCCCTTTAATATATACATACATACATACATATATATATATATATATATATATATATATATATATATATATATATATATATATATATATATATATATAAGCTTTGAATAATTTAATTAGGACTATATAAAAATATATCATAACTATTAAATCACAAAAGATTATTTCAGTTTATCATATATCATAACAATACTGATTTATGATATATCCCCTCATATAGCATTTGAGATAGGCTAGAAAAGGTCTATCAAGATATGATGTTGCTATACCAGAGTTTTGACCTCTCAAAGACCTAAAAAATGGGTTTAAATAGAGTTACTAATAATTATTACGATTATTAGCTTATCCATAATAACATATTACTGATAATCTTTTTTTATGTGATAATTTAATTATCTCAGGTTATTTCAGTAACTAATAAATTATTTTTGATTTATTAGTGGGGATATACTGTACAAATTAAACCTTAGTTTATCATTTCTACATACTTATATGGCACTAACTGATGGATTTTAAATTGGGTTAATTAGATTGACCCATTATTTGGCTAGAAATGAATATTTAGTAGCGTATTTTATTTTTTCTCATATTGTAAGATTTTTTCGTAATGGGATAGTATAGAGAGAGTTATACACATATTGGATGGTTGTCAATGAAACTAAAATGCTTCAAAATGTCACTGAATTCCCAATTCCAGTGAATTGATTCATTTATGAAAATATAAATATCCAATACCAATTTTAAATCACTATTTTCAGTTTTCATAAACAAAACTGATAGAAGATAATATTTGTTTTTTCATCATGGTGAAAATGCCTACATGTCAACCTGATTATCTTTTGTTTGTTTGGTTGTACTTAATAACTCCCCTCTTCTCCAAGCACCCTCTCTCTTTCTATGATATGCCCTCCTCTTTGTCTCTCCCTTTGGATTTTTCCTTAAAACTCTTATATGTCCCTCTCTTCCTTAATCTTCCCTTTTTAAAATTAGGGCATAACCCCTTTTTATTTTAAAGAATTCATTTTTTAATTTTTGTTTTTAATTATTTTTTTAGTCTTTTACTTTTATTTTTATTCTTTATTATCTTTTTCTTTTGTTTTATTGTCAAATTATATTTTTATTTATTTCTAAAATAAAATAGAGAGAGTCTATAATTCAATAAATTAATAACAAGCAATTATTTAGTACAAATAATTAATATTAATGATTTAGAGATATTAAAACTAATCCAGAGTTAGTTATATCATTTTGATCTACTTGATATACCAATCACCAACATGACATCACATTAATACTATGTTTATTCTCACATATTTACATTACTACATCCATTACTAGTTTTGAACACAATAACATGACATACACATAACTAACATGCTTAATCAATTATCTAAATTAATCAATTAATGAAAACATGTTAACGCTAAAAAATCATGAGCCAAAAACTTATCTATCATAAGCAACATCACACACACTATATTGACCACTTATTATGTGTTTTATGTGTGCTAACTAAGGTGTTAGGTGCAAGGTATCAATCAGTTTATTTATCATCCTTCAACATCTCAATCTATGTCATCCTCTTTGATGATGCTCTCCCTCCATCACACTCCAAGGGATAAGTTCTCCCATATCAACCTCACAACAAAGTAGGTAGTTAGACCATAATAGTTATGATATGCATTCATCATAAAATATAGCTAAAATGAAAAATCAACATGATCATAAAGTAAACATATACTTACAACTAAATCATAGCAGCATGATCATGTAACCTAAGCATTATCCTACTACCTCATAATATTATATATCCAATCTTAGTTAAAAATAGCCAAATCTAAAATTTGTTAACTATAGATATCCACAAATATCTAGCAAGTTTACCTGGTGAGGAATCGAGATGTAACACACACTTTGTAGCTAGCTTCAACTATAGATTATTCAACACATTTGACTCCTAGATCTCAGATACTTCCTCACACATCACAGGCAATCACTCTTCCTTTATTTGATACAAGTCACCTTAGTAGTGAGTCTCTTGCAAGACTCATTGGTTAGTATTGTCTCTCTTATTAATTATACATAGTTTCATTTATCATGTTCCCTGTATACAGTTTCATTTTCATGTTTATTATACATAGCTTATACTCAAAAATTACAAAAATAATATAATATGTTCAAAAATACAAAAACATTCGAATATTGCTCAGAATATAAAAAATTTAGATTGTATACATTTCCATGTTTACATTCCTTCTATTTGTTATGTACTACATATGTTATCTATGTTAGTGTAGTCATTTTTATCATACATACATGCTTCACTTATTTTTTTCAAGTGTTTGTAGATTGTTATAGGACTATGGTCCTCTAAACATATATAGATTTGCTCTTATTCACCCATTGGGGGCACATACACATATATGTAGATTCAACATTGACATATCAACCCATTAGGGACATCATACTATATAACTTCTAATTTGTTAGGTTATATCTTTATATATTCCATATCATAGATTTAACATTGATTATATATTGATATTGATCATCTTATACCACACTATTTTTTTGTCAACTACTACTATAGACTCAACTTATGTACATATTTGCTCTTATATGGTTTTATACCACATGTTAAGCATACTTTAATTTCTAGATTTACTAGTTTAAATTTGATTGTATCTTCTTTGCTTCTACATCTATTCAATGGAATTTGATTATGTCATTATTCTATGGCTCTAAGTCAATTCCTTTCATTGTCTGTATGCTTTGGAAATGTGCCTATGTTCTTGTGTCTAATTTTTTATTGTGTATGTGGACATTTAAACATGTCCTTCCATGTGGATGTAATCCAACCTTGCTTTCTTTTTGCATATCTGAACATTTTAACATGTCATATTATGTATTTTATCTCTCATAAATAGTGACATGTACCCATGTCCTTGTATTATTGCCCCTTGGCCTAATTTGAATGCCTCATGTGTTTGTTTGTATGCTTTAATATATGCATCATGGCCATGACATTTGTCTCTTGCTTATTGTTTTCACATCTAGTTTGTGATGTCATGTGGTGCCTCATATATCTCCCTTTAGTTTTTGGGTGTCATGATGGATATCATGCCCCATTACCCCAAGTAGTTTACATAGATTATACTCAGATTTTATGTTCATAAACATGATTACATTATTATATTTATCTTGACAACATTGTGAATGTTAGATCTAACATACATCATACATTTCCAACTTATGCTCAGACTCTTTTGCATTCTGATATCATGTATACACCTTATATTGGTTTATCATGTAGATATCATATGTTTCCAATCTAACACACATAATGCATATCTTTTATTTTGAGGACAAATCTTGAAAAGGTTTAGTAATTTCCATTAAAACATGGCGCATTCAAAGGGGTTTGTCATAGAGATTAGGCCATCCTAATGTACTGAAAATACATTTTTCAGCATAAAGACAAATATTATAGAACTTAAACTCAAGAAAATTCAACAAAACATAGTCATACCCAAATCAGTCTTAATTCTACTTAGAAAAACCAGATTTGGTCAATATCATAGTATATTGGTCTATAGTACAGTACACTATTGGTAAAAGAGACTATGCTACTATCTAGTAACCCTAGAAATAGAAAATTCTAGAATTTTTAGAAAATTGCAATATGTATAGTTCATATTTGTATAGTCTTAACCACAAAATATCAAATATGCTTAGTGTATATTCAGTGTTTATACAAAATTACACATGTTTTCTCAATTTGGTGGCATAATGTATAATATGATCACTCTCATTTTAGTTTTAAATATGCAAAGACATAGATTACTATGACTCGGTCCATAATACATATGTACATATATCATATTTAGGGGCATGTGCATAATAATTTGTTTTCATATTCTTAGTTTTGTACTAGTTTTATAACATGAAATGACAACTCTATGTCATTCTCCATGTTGTTTACTTCAGACACCATATTCACTAGTTTTACATCAGGTATACACTAGATTTATGTCTCATTCCATCTATAGAAGTTGGAATTCCCAATACCTTAGTGGCTCATGAGTTATTTTACATATCAAAGTTTCTAAGTGGCCCAAAGCTATCTTATATAGTTTTATCACATCACATATTTTTATTTGTATATGTATCTACTAAAAATGGGTAGGAAATGATGGACTCTTATCCTACTTGAGTTCTTGAACCACCTACATAATAGGGTTGGAGAAGCCATCAGTCAAATCTAAGTTATTCATAAATTATGATCCACTGAATAGGGTTGGGAAATGATGGAGTCAAGGCCAACATGAGTTCTTGAGCCACCCACACGTGATGATTTGGTAATCCATCATCCCAATCTAAGTTATTCACTATTTAGACACTAACTACAAACACATAGAGGTTGTCACTAGGTTTTTGCATTGGTTCGCATACCCAATGAGGTGTGTTCATTATTTTCCTCTCTCTCAAATCTCTTTACTCAATTTTTTCTTTGTTATTTTATATTTATTAAGGAATAATTCATTCATGTTTCATTTTCAAGTTATGTAATAGATCACAATTTATAGACTCAAACCTAGATTCACATATTTTGCCTCATAGGTAAGTCTAGGTACATTTTCTCTTTCCTTTATCCTAGTCATTTTGCTTTTTTATATTTATAAAATAAAGGGGGGAAATTTATGCATCTAAAATCTCATTTTAATTCAATGATTTCAAATTTAGACCACCTTATCCTTAGTTTAGCTTTAGTCTTATCTTAGGACCTGTTTTGATCCTTTTTTAGCTTTTATGCAAGTCGAGCCCATGCCTAGATCTACTAAAAGCAACATTCAAGAATCACCTAGGCATCCAAGACCTTTTTTCACCCATTCCATCCACCTATACAATAATGTCACCCTTTGGTATATATCACATTACACTATTGGCAAAGGGGATAGTGTTATTGTCCCTTAACTATTTTTACATCCCAAAGCATTTTAGGGTCAGCCTAGACTCATTTCATGTCTTAATAATAATCATAACACTATATAAATACCAATATCATTAATTTATCCCCTAAATTGAAAATATATGCAATTGTCATAAACAAGCTTAGAAACAATTGTACAAATTAAGGTTATTGATCCCTATTTATCCCTACTTCTACATACATCTATTACAACAACATAGAGTTTAGATTACTCATATTTCCAGTCTCAATAAACACTCAAATAATTTAAATTGACATTGAAAATAGCATTCACTTGTGTAAGTACTTATATTGTGAAAACTATATCATTATTGATCCCTTTTGAGGTATTGGTATGTAGGCAACACTCAACATACGTGGTGTTGAGGTCATGTCTACCTTACCCTACTAATGATACTATAATTCTAATTGTGTTCATAAAATACCTAGAAAGGATGGAGGATTAGTGTTTCAAAGTAAACTCAGTCAAAATTTATAATAGACAATAATCCAAGTCTCAGTCACACGAGCACTGACTTCTTAGAGCAAGGCAAACATCCTCCCAAAAACCCATTATTTTATTTCTTCAAGGTCATTAGCATGGCATAATAGGACACTAATGTAGTGTATTATTGTCATAGGGATCATGATATTATCTGAAGAGGGATCTAGCACATTTTTCCTATTGAAGACACCCTACCCTTTTCCTTCACCAATTTTTAGCCTACCACTTGTTCGCCTCAGTTATTTTTCAAGATAAGTACACCTTTTCTAATTCAAGATAAGAAAACAAATGAATTTATGTACAAATTAATTGTTTTTGATAATATAGTATTTTATTCCCTAATTTATTACTTGGCTCTTTTATCTACTTAGGTTTTTACATTAATTCCTAAAATAGTTAAATAACTTTCACATTATCTTGTCTTAGTTATCTATGTTCTCATATTATTTGTAGGGTTGGCCTATACAATAAGCATGGATTAATTTTAACATGTATAAGAGGTAGTGGTTAGAGCTTGATAATCATATTATAAATTATATTCTTACTTTATGGTTGTATAGGTTTCCCCCTCAAATTGGTTATCACTTGAGAATCATATTCAATTTCTCATAGGGATTCAATTACAAAACATCAAACCATATAGATGTACATATGTCCCAAAGAGTGAGATGAAAAATATGGTACTAGAGATGTTAGAGGTGGGTATTACCATATATATCCAAATCAAATATTCATCCCATATCATTATGGTACATAATAATGATGTTACCTGAAGGATGTGCCTAGAATAAAGAGTAATCAACAAGTACATCAAATATAAGTTCATTATCCTAGTAATTGATAATTTTCTAGATGAGTTACATGGTGTTGTCTACTTTAAAAAACTATATTTCATTTTGGCTATCATCAAATTAAGATCATATATGAGGGCATCCATAAAATATATTCCATAACTCATAAAGGCCATAATGATTTTTTGGTAATGCTCTTAGTCTCACAAATTCAATATCTACATTTCAAAATTTGATGAACATTATTTTTAGGACTTTTTTATGGAAATTTATCTTGATATTTTTTCATGACATACTAATATACATTAAGACATGGTAAGAACACTTAAAACATGTGAATATATTGATTTGTTCTCAATGATGTCCCTAAGGTGGCCAATAGTGTCCATGAGTGAAGATGTATGCATTGTTCTCAATGACAAAATGTGCCTTAGTGATCATGCATGGACCCTGTTATGTTTGCTTGATTAGGTCAGGTGATGGATGTTGGTGATGTTTTGACCATGTTTGAGGGGTAATATTAGGGGTTAATATTTCTTGGGGTAATTTTGGAATTGAAATAAACTCATTAGAGTAGTCTTGTGAAGGTCTAGGTTATCCTAGTCATCTTGGTAGATCTTTTTGAGTAAGTAGATTGATGATGTAAGCATTCACACATGTGAAGGTGTCAAAATAAAGTGGTCACATTAGTCATATTTGTGCATATATCATGCGTTTCAAATTTTAGGTCTTGACATGATGTATTTAAAAATTTATAGTGGTGAAAAATTGGTCTCCCAGGTAGATTTCACTAGTTTTCATAGTCATTTTTACACAAAAATATGACCATTGAAATTCCAATATTTTAATTTACAAAGGAAAACTAATTTGTAGTATTTTATTTATAACTTTTGATAATGGATGAATTTTATGGTGGTGTAAAATTTAAATTGGTATATAACTCCAAGGGATATCCATAAAATCTGGTTTCAAGCTTTGAATGACCACATATCTACATTTATTAGGGTCTAAAGTTGATTGAGGGTTTGGCCTTCTTCTACAAGTGACCCGAGAAGGGTATTTGATTTTTTATTGATGATTTTTGGATGTTTCATGATGATTTATCTATTTTAAAATGTTTTAAACTCAATTAAGATCATATGTATGGATTTTTGAGGTTTTACCAATCCATCTTCAGTATGAACAAATGTTAACAAGTTGAATTTTCCTTCATCCATCATGGTGGTCATAGTTCATACATTGACTTGATAGGTTTGAGTTATGCAGAGGTGTATTAAGATGTTTTTTTATCTTTGGAGGATATCTTAGGGGTCATGTGGCATGGACCCATTCACTTGGAAGTGGTCTTATGTTTCTAATTTGCTCTATGATGTCTATAAGGGGTGAATAGGTCTCCTTGAGACCTAAAAAGGCCACTTAGGTCTAATTGATTGTCTTTATGAATTAAGTATGACCTATGGATGATTTGTCAAACCTATATTATTATGGTTGATAAAATTATGTGCATAATATATGCCTTAGGTGCTAAGGAAAATCTTTTGGCCGATAAATAAGGGTTAGATAAATAATCATGTATAAGAAAGGGCTAATTAAGCCTATTTATCAAGTGATACTATGGGAGTGAAAAGTGAATGAAGTAAGGATTTTTAGAAGTGTAAAATACCATTAATACTATCATAATATCATTTTTAAAATGAGTTAAAGGTCTAAAATTATGTGTGTAGGTGGTGAGCTATTGGATTGCTTGTTTCAAAAGCTAAATAGGCCTATTTGTCTAGTTGAGTGATGTAGAAGAGGAAGAGGCTTGTATGAGGTAGAGAGGAAGTTTTTTAGGTGTTATATGAAGATAAGTCCATAATCAGGCATGTAAAACATCAGATCAAAGGTGGAGATCAGTTTAGAGGTGGTTGATTTTATGCTTGATCATCTAGGGGGTTGTAGCCTCCTTGCTAGTTGGTGCTAGCTAAAGGTCTACTGGGTGCTTTACCAAATTGAGGGGAGGGTGGTCCTTGATTTGTTGGTACTAGTATAAATTGAAGAAATAACTTTATAGGATATTATTATAAATATTTTTTAATGGTTTTTCTCCCCCATGAGGGTTTCTCACATAATTCATGTGTTATGTGCTTTGATCTTACATTGTTTTCTTTGTTCATTGCAATGAATGGTCTATATGCTTCATGAATGATTATGTTGAATGGTTAAGATCTTGAAGAATTAGAACTGAATTTGATTTTATTTCATCACTGATCCACTCCCCCCTCTCATTGATTGTACTTCAACAAATTCATGTACTAATAATTTTAGAACAACATCAATTTATATGCAAAGCCTTCCAAGTGTGATTGTGTAGTATAAGAGGTGGAGTACTTAGGTCAAGTTTTTTCACATGAAGGTGTAATTATAGACCCTCAAAATATTAAATATTTTATATAATGGTAAGTGCCAAAAACCTTCAATAACCTCTAAGTATTTTTAGGGATAATAGGTTACTATCGTCTGTTTGTGAAAAATTATGGTAGGATAGTAACACCACTCATAGATTTGTTGAAAAATGACTCCTTACACTAGAATAAACCCACCAGAAAGGCCTTTGATAATCTAAAAGATGCCATGTGCACCACTTTAGGTTTTGCTACATGATATTTTTCAAAGACTTTCATTATTGAATGTGATGCGTCTGGATATGGAATGGGAGAAATAATCATAGAGGAAAGGAGACCCATTTAATTTGAGAGTCATCAAATTTAGGCTAGTAATTTTATAAATCAAATCCATGAGAGGTATATGATGATTATTCTTCATGTAATCAAGCAATGGAGACCTTATTTGATGAGTAAACACTTTAAAGTGAAGAATGATCATGATAATCTAAAATATTTTTTGGAATAGAGGTTGTCATCTAAAGTATAAAAAATGGTTGACTAAATTAGTGAGATATGACTTTGAAATCATGTATAAGAAATGAAAATATAATGTAGTAGCAGATGCACTATCTAATAGGGTTGAATCCATAGATACATTGCTACGTGCAATGTCTATTTGGTAAGAAGATTGGCTGGATGATGCAAGATCAAAATGAGAGAATGCTATGGATATAAAAGTTTTGATTTAGAAGCTACAACAAGATTATAGTGCCTCAAAAAAATTGAGTGGAAAGGCAATGCCTTATGGTATTAATATAGTTTGTATCTATGAAATAATTATTCCCTCAAGCAAATATCCTTACATAGCTTCACACATTTATTTTTTGGGTCATTAAATATTTTTGAAAAGTTATAATAGAACCAATAAAGATTTATTTTGGGAAGGACTCAATGGGGATATCCATAAATTTGTGGTTAAATTTATGGTGTGTCAACAAAATAAAGGTGATGTAATTAAGACTCTAGGTCTTATGAAACCCTTATCGATTCCTAGTTAAAGGTGGGAGGGGGTTTCCATGGATTTCATAATAGATTTTATTAATTTAGAAGGTAAAAATGTTATCATGGTTATCATGGAAAGGCTTACAAAATATACATATTTTTCACTTTATCATAGTCATTTGTAACTATTATAGTAGTTTCTAATTTTCTAAATGTAGTTCAAAAGGTACATGGTAACCCCAAACCCCAAAGATCAATGTAATTGATCATAATCCTATCAACAATAATATTTTGATTGATTTATTCTCATGTTTGGTTACTCAATTTACTCATAGCTCATCCTATTAGACTATATTTTATGGTCAAACATAGGTGGTCAAAAAATACTATAGGTTTATCTTCAAAATGTTGTATCATATACACAAGAATGATTGGTTCATTAGCCACCACTATAAGAATGGTGGTATAACACTTCCTTCCATACCTATTACAAAACTTATCCATTTTTGGCACTCTATAGATAGTATCCCCCATCCATCACCTCATTCTTGAGGGTACATACAAATGTTCAAGCCATTTAATAACACATTCAACACCAATAGGAGCTACTAACTAGTTTAAGAGAATTTATAAATGACACATAATTGAATGAAGCAACAAGCTAGTCAAGACCATAGCAAGAGGCATTTTGAAGTGGGAGATTTAGTCTTTGTATTCCTACATCCATTTAATAAAATGTCCTCAAAGTAAAAACAAATGATAAAAAAACTTTATCTTAAATATTATGACCCTTATTAAATCTTATAGAAAATAAGCAGTATCGCATATAAGTTGGGGCTACCCCAATCTACTTGCATCTAGTATTTCATGTTTCTTTACTAAATAGGGTAATTGGACAAAGACTTTCTTCCCAAACTAAGTTATTAGAATTGGAAGACAAAGGAAAACTCATTTTGGAACATGAGAATATCCTTTAGACACACACTAAAAGGATATGAACAAGAGATTTTTAATCAGTATTTGATCAAGTGTAAGAATAAGACCATTGAGGATGCAACATGGGAGGATTAAGCATTCTTGAAACAACATCCAAAGTTATTCAACATTGAAAGAAAAGTTGTTTTAAATGATAGAATCATGCTACACCCTTAACCTATTCTATGTCTAGGGATATGTGTGGCTAACCTATGGTTTGCATAACCTTTTACATTAGCTTATCATATTTCTATAAATTCTCATATTTTTAGTGGGCTCAGCCTTTGGAGTAACCATGGCTTGAGTAGAGTATATATAAGAGGTAGTGGTTAGTACTTGACTATTATATTACAATTTTTTTCTTATATTATGGTTGTGGAGGTTGCCCCAATGTGGTGGCTCAATATTCTTTATCAAGTATTTTACTCTATTGTAAATTATTTGGATGGATCTACTTATTATGCTCTTATTACTACAATATATTATTGTTAATCTACTATTGATATTTCTTGGTGTAATGTATCTAAGTAATTTCATGAATTTTATGTTTGAAATCTAAAATATTTAGTGGAAAACATTAGGTCTATTCCCTTCAAATTTAGAATATAAATTAGGGAATATCCGATGAAATATTTCATAAAATAAAATTTTATCTACTTGGTGGCATATGAGTAGATCATTAGTGGATTTCACTGTCAAAGTGTATGGGGTAGTGGCAAGGCCACATGGAAGTTTTTGAGAGGTGAAAACAAACAAGGAAGGTTGTGTCATAGGGGACACTTACATGTAACTCAATAAATACCTCCTATAAAAGTGCACCAATATGGGGAGCCAAAGTGGGGATCTAATATGACACGTTTTTGATAAAAACATAGATAATTGACCTTGGATGGAAAATTTGAGATAACTACACTTAAAATTCAATAATTATTAAGAAGAAGAATTGTAGAATTTTGAGTCTAGTTTCTAAACTACTAATTTTTTTTTAATTGGTGGAGTTTAATTGGGTCAAATAGGTTATTCTAGAAGAGGTATACTTGTTTAAATAAATAAATTATAAATAGGCAGTCATGCTACCACCATTTTTCAAAATTCATTAAGTATTTTTTGAGATGATTTTTTGGAAAGTTAGAGGACATCACCAAATTTTTAATCAATATAGTTTTTTTATTTTTTATTTTTACTAGGTAATGTATCTTTTTCAAAACCTAAATCTACAAACTAGGTTTGGGACATAACTAGGGGCCTAGTCCTAGAGAAATATATCAACTCAAACAAATACCATTAGCCATATAAATTAAAAACTAAAATAAAATGACCACAACTAGCTTACTATACCACTCAAATGGCCACATCTGCCTATAAACACCCTATGAGATTCAAATTTAGGTGGGGTTGGGCATAACCAATCTTTCCACATCTCATTGGCAAATTTTATTTCAATTTTTATTACGTTTTAGTTAAATTTTTAATTGAAATACCCTAAAAAATATTTTTAATTGCGCCTCCCCCTGCCCCCCACCCCAAAAATTAATATTTTGAATGTGTATAGAACCATGCCTAGTTTGTCCCCATGAATTAATTTCTAAATTCCATCAATATATTATAAAATACAAAAAATAAGAAATAGATATAAATTAGTGGGATGTTAAGACATGTTATTAATAAATAAAAAATAAATCATTAACCACATTCTGAGGTAGAAAAAAGTATATTTAAGAAAGTAAAAGCCAAAATTGACATGTTTAAACATTTTCATAAAATGACCTAATAACATCCATGATGGATTTTGTGGCAGAAGGACATTTTTTTAAGAATAATTAGTAAACACATATTATGTTGCATATATTTAGGTCTAAACTTTGGGCTTGGAAATCCATGCCAATGATTCTAAGGCCTATTTTTTGAAAATCAGATTTAAATAGGGCATAAGTGTTACTTAATAAACACATATTTTGTGCATAACAACCCCTTTTGAGCTAATATTTCACCATGCAATAGCTTCACACACATTAGACTACCTGTGTTGTTATAGTGTGTTATTGTTTCATTTTTAGAATGAATTCAATTAAATGGGGCTCTTATCACATGCAATCAAGGCAACAAAGGTTTATTTAGGGTTGAGTATATATTAGACCACCACATGTTATTTTTATATGTTCTCATTTCATTTTAGATCAAATTTGACTAAATTTGGCCTAAATCACATACAATCAAGGTAATAAAGGTTGATTTAGGACTAGGGGGAACCATTGGATCACTATGGCTTATTTTTGTGTATTCTATTTTTCTTATTTAGGGTGAATTCAATGTTACATTTTTTCCATTTAGAGTGAATTATAATCAACTGGGGCCATATCACATGAAATAGAGGTAACATACATGTATTTAGGGTTAAGGGGACACATTAGAACAACCACTATTAATTTTTTATTTTCTTGTTGTTAAGCACAGGATATACTGAGAGGGGGGGTGAATCAGTATATCATATATCTTATAAAACTTTCTCTTAACCAAATTCCACTTAATCAAACATTCAAGATATGCAATAAAACTCAAACAATAAACACCACACAAGATAGAGAGAGACACTAGATATAATATGGAAACCCAATGAGGGAAAAACCACAGAGAACAATCTCAAGTATATGAATGAGCACCAACCCAAACAATATTTGCAAGCACCAACTTGCAGGAGCACCAACCCATTTGTTGAGCACCAACATAACAACTATTCGTGAGCACCAACCCACAAGAGCACCAACCCCTTTGCCAAGCACCAACCCAGCAATAATTCATGAGCACCAACACACAGGAGCACCAATCCCTTTACCGAAACCAACCCAAAAACAATTCATGAGTACCAACCCACAGGAGCACCAACCCACAGGAGCACCAACCCCTTTGTGTATACCACACACCTATCTCTCAATGTTGCTATCTCAACAAATGATAGTTCATTATAACATCTCTTTCCTCTCTTTCACCTTTGCTCTTCTAAGCTAGATATAACAAATACAAATCATATTCATCTCTCACAATTGCTCTTATAAGCTAGATATTACAATATCAAATCAACCTCTCTCTCTCATATTACAAATGGCTACTCAAGCCTTTATTTACAGCTTTCCAAATGACCTTTGGCCTTCCCCCTTTATGACCCTTCAATCCTCACAGAAAATGGTGCCAAACTTGTATGAACCTTCATATCCTTGTCTTTGAAAAGTCATATGGTGACCCTTCATGATCAAAAACGTCCTTCCCTCTTTTGTCTTTACTTTGGTGACTTTTTGTATTCCTCGAAGTGTCCCTTCATGATAAATTTCACCCTTCCTCTTTTTTCTTCACTGGGTGACTCTTGGAATTCCCCAAGATGACTCTTCATGGGAAAATGCATCCCATCCTTCTTTTGTCTTTAAGCCATGGCTCTTTGACTTCTCCATGGACCCTTATTTTGTCTCATATGTAACCAAAAATATATTCATTAATATTAAATAAATATTAACTCACATTAGCCAAGATATGACAATTACAAATATCATTAAATGCAATGGGGCCTTTATCATCAAAAATGCTAGACCTTTGACATCAATGACAATATTTCCAACAATCTTCCCCTTTGTCATTGATGGCAACCTCAATCTTGAAGCTATCACATCCTATCATCTAAAAACATATAGTAACTCCCCCTTACTGTAGCAACTTGTACCTGTTCCCTGTACCTAATTTTGTACCTGTACCTGTACCTGTTATTCTCACCCTTTGACATCAATGGCAAAGGGCCTACCTAGAGATAACACTTAGCTCCCCCTCAATTGATGCTAAACATTAATGGTAGGAATTAATATAAATTACTCCCAACTCCTCTTGCAGATCTTTGAATGTCTCCTATGATCGTGCCTTTGAGAAGATATCTGACAATACATATACATTGTTCCCTGTCCTTTGAGCATTTACAATCAACTCATTTGAATCTTTTCTTCTAATCTCAAAACCTTCTTTATGAAACTTTAATATGTATCCTTGATCACATATTTGACTAACACTCAATAGATTATGCTTAAGACCTTTTACATATAAAACATTCTTAGTCTTAGTTCTACCATAATCCAAACTCAAAGTACTTTTTCTGGCTATCTTGGTAGTGGTTTCATCTCTGAATCTCACTATACCACCATTGATCTTCTTTAGAGATTTAAATTTACTTTTATCTCCTATCATATGCCTCGAACGTCTGCTATCAATTAACCATGGCTGATCTTTACCTCTTACATGCAGGGCTGTCTGAATCATCATAGAATCTTTAGGTTGTTTATTCTACCATGAACATGTCTGAACCTTCTTTTTAATGAATGGAGCTTTGAAACTCTAATCCTTCTTGACTGACTCGAACACGCTTCTATAATACTGAGCTATGTGTCTGAATTTGTTGCACTTGTAGCATACTATGGTCTCTTTATTAGAGCTTGATAGAGAGAAAAAGAGTTATGGCTTTTGCTGGACTCTACTTGACTTTCCTTCTTATTTCTAAAATTTTTAGCTCTTTCTCTACATTCTAATTTCTTGTGATCATATCCATTACAATAAAAACAATATCCATAAAAATAAGACCTATCGGTATATCTGACCTAATTATCTTTTGTAGCTTTGTTCTCTCCAGCCTTCTCTATTTGAAATGTCCTCTGTATTCTTCACTTCTCCCCTTTTTATTTCCTCTTTTGTAAAAGCTTCAGCATAGCTCTTTTTCTTTTCAAATCTAATCCCTATCTTATCTGAATTTGCTTTTTGACTTTCAAATATCTTATTCAATATGTTAGTGCTATCCTCAAATTTTGAGTCACTAACTACTTTATCATTGACTGTTTTCTTAATATCTTCTTTTAAAGAGGCAATTTCAATAACATACCTTTCACATTCTTTTCTTTCTATTTCCAACTGTGCTGTGAGATCTTCTTCATTCTTCTTGGCTTCTTCAAAGTGTGCTTGTAGATCTTCAATCATTTTCTTTGACTCCTATTCATTTTTTTCGATCTGGCACATTAATCTTCGATTCTTCTTCTCAACAACTTTTAACTCTTCTAGGGCACAAATGAGTTCTCCTTCCATATTCACTTTAGCTTCCTCCTCTTATTCTTCTTGATCATCTTCATGTATGGCCATGAATA
This sequence comes from Torreya grandis, assembly GCA_037957365.1. NCBI lineage: Eukaryota > Viridiplantae > Streptophyta > Pinopsida > Cupressales > Taxaceae > Torreya > Torreya grandis. Next base: position 5,607,283 of record JARHVA010000117.1, read on the forward strand.
GAATCTCTTCTTCTTCTATATCACTAACTCCACTATCTTTGACTAAGCTAGGATCCTTAGAATACAGACTCTTCTTCTCGAATCCCATCTTGGATTTGCCTTTGAAATTCTTCTTATATGCAGGCTTTTCTTATTCATCATCATTACCCTTATTTGGGCATCTAGCTAAAAAATGTCCAATCTTTCCATAATTTTAATATTTAAAAGGTAATTTTCCTTGATATTTACCTATTCCTCTTTTTAGCTTGCGAATGAAAAGTGCTCCATTCTCATCTTCATCATCACTGGAACTATCACTTGATTCTTAAATCTTAGCTTTCTCTTTCTTTGATGTCTTGAAAGCCGCTTCTCTCTTTGAGGGTTTATCTTGTTCTATGGGCATCTCATAAGCCATGAGTATACCATGAAGCTCATCCATCTTTAGCTTGGCTAAATTCTTCATCTCCTTGATTTCTGAAACCTTTGCATCATATCTCATAGGTAGAGATCTCAAAACCTTTTGCACCACCGTTGACTCTTCCAATGTTTATCCAAGACCTTGAATCTGATTTACTATCTAATCAACTCGTAAGAGATAACTTGCTATATCTTCTTCTTCTTCTTCCATCTTCAAACTTTCAAACTGCCTTCTAAAAGTTTGAAGCTTAGCTTGTTGAACCTTTCCATCACCTTTGTAAATATTCTCAAGTTTTACCCAAGTTTCATGAGCAGATTTACATTGCATAACTTTAACAAATTCAGATTCACATAAACCACATAAAATAACATTTAAAGCTTTAGCATTACATTCACTTGCCTTCTTTTTTGCTAGAGTAATTACAGATGTCTGTGGCTTTTCATATTCCTCCACCACTGCTTTCCATATGTTGAATCCAAGGGCCATCAAATAAACATTCATTCTCATGCTCCAAAAAACATAATTCATCCCATGAAACAAAGGTGCCTTATTTGTAGAAAATCCTTCTTGTGACCCATCCATCATGCTTTCCCAATCCACCCTCAAGCTATAAAACTTTTCAAAAAGGAACATGCTCTGATACCAATTGTTAAGCATGAGATATACTGAGAGGGGGGGGTGAATAAATATATCATATATATTATAAAACTTTCCCTTAACCAAATTCCACTTAATCAAACATTCAAGATATGCAATAAAACTCAAACAATAAACACAACACAAGATAGAGAGAGACACCAGATATAATGTGGAAGCCCAATGTGGGAAAAACCATAGAGGATAATCTCAAGTATATGAATGAGCACTAACCCAAACAATATTTGCAAGCACCAACTTGTAGGTGCACCAACCCCTTTTCTGAGCACCAACCCAACAACTATTCATGAGCACCAACCCCTTTGCCAAGCACCAATCCAGAAATAATTCATGAGCACCAACCCATAGGAGCACCAACCCCTTTGTCGAGCACCAACCCAAAAATAATTCATGATCACCAACCCACAGAAGCACCAACCCCTTTACCTAGCACCAACCCAACAATAATTTGTGAGCACCAACCCACAGGAGCACCAACCCCTTTGTGTATACCACACACCTATCTCTCAATGTTGCTATCTCAATAAATGATAATTCATTATAACATCTCTTTCCTCTCTCTCACCTTTGCTCTTCTAAGCTAGATATAACAAATATAAATCATATTCATCTCTCACAATTGCTCTTATAAGCTAAATATTACAATATCAAATCAACCTCTCTCTCTCTCTCTCATATTAAAAATGGCTACTCAAGCATTTATTTATAGCTTTCCAAATGACCTTTGGCCTTCTGCCTTTGTGACCCTTCAATTCTCATGGAAAATGGCACCAAACTTGTATGACCCTTCATATCCTTGCCTTTTAAAATTCATGTGGTGACCATTCATGAGCAAAAACATCTTTCCCTCTTTTGTCTTTACTTTGGTGACTTTCGTATTCCTCAAAATGTCCCTTCATGAGAAATTGTGCCCTTCCTCTTTTGTCTTCACTTGGTGACTCTTGGAATTCCCCAAGATGACTCTTAATGGGAAAATGCATCCCATCCTTCTTTTGTCTTTACTCCATGGCTCTTTGACTTCTCCATGGACCCTTCTTTTATGTCATATGCAACCAAATATATATTCATTAATATTAAATAAATATTAACTCACATTAGCCAAGATATAACAATTACAAATATCATTGAATGCAATGGGGCCTTTATCACCAAAAATGCTAGACCTTTGACATCAATGACAATATTTCCAACACTTGTTTCCTTTTTGGAGTGACTTTGACTATATAAATCCCCTATCACATGAAAATAAGGCTATAGAGGTTGATGTATGGATAGGGATAGATAATAGAGCACCATGTGTCATTTTTTGGTGTTTGTATTTTATTTTTAGATTGAATTTGACTAAATGGGACCCTATCACATTCAATTGATAAAATGAAAGTTTTTTTATTATTGGTAAAAGGGGTTTTGAGAGGGACCTAACCCTTGTAAAAATAAAGATAAAGATATATCTAGAAATCACTAAAACAAAAGTTAAACCAAAATAGTGTAGGGGAAGAGAAGCCTAAGAAACATAAAACATTAAAAAAGCCACAAACAATCCAACTGCAATGAAAGAACAACAAAGTAATATCAAAGCAATAACTAAGTGTTAGGAATGATAATTAAAGCTTCATGCAACTTAAATTATTCATCCAATAATTTTATTATATCCTTAGCCTTATCAGGATCAATATCCTTCTCAGTAGCCTTCTTTCCCTTCTCGCACATTTTTCAGTCTCTTGGTTGCTCTACTACTTGTTTTCTCCTTCTTCTTGTCTCCAATGAATTCTTTAATCATGTGAATTTTGGTAGCACAACTATTAATAGAAACCCAAATAAAATAGATAAGTTTTTCATATATTCCTATATTTTACCTCTTTCAATGTCCATTTAATTTATCCTCTCCTATAATTGGGTGACCTTCCTATTTATATTTTCTAAGGTATATGTTAAATTCCCATCATTTTTATAAACATTACCATCACTATTTAAAAAAATTTACATCTTCATCATATTATCCCTAAGATTCTCATTCTCCATCAACCATTTGATCATATTTTTATGCCAATTTATATCCTTTTTTGCTAAAGTAATTATTTATTGAATATTTTTAGTGTATATAGTAGAAAAAATTACTTTTATCATTCCTAATTTTAACATCAATATATTTACTTCGATCATGAGTAATCCTAAACTCATTTATAGGATTTCCCACATCATCATCCTCAGTCCCCTATGTATAAGATATTTGAGAAGTAGAAAAATGTTCCATATCTAGAGACGAGGCCTATTAAATACTTACTACAAGAAGTATTGTCTCTGATTAGTTCCATAACTTCCTTAAATGAACCATATTTATATTTCATTCTTGAAAGTATATAATTAATAGGTAGTTTAATAGAGATTAACTTGGACCTCCTTTGTTTAGAATTCTCATCCCCCTTCTCCCCTATGACCAAAAAAAGGGGAAACCTTTATTTTTTGTTTACAACCACATTTATAATAGGATTCATCTCATTTTATTGGTTTATTTCATAATGATGCATGAAAGAGATCAATACTTGATGTAAAGGAAGTAGAGTGTTTTTGGCCTACATATCTAAGACATAATGTTCCATAGACAGAATTAAAAAAAATAAAATCTTACCAATATTTTTGGTGAAAATGGTCAATAAAAGTAAAATGGTAAGAGTAGGTGTATTTTAATCTATCTTATAGATTTATATAAAATCATATGGTGGAGTAATTGGTTTTAGGTAACTGGGATATCTTGGGACCAACATACCCCTTTTTTTGAATTGGGACCCTTGAGAAACCCTTAGAATAAAACATGAAAATTTCAGCATGTCAAGGTCTTTTATAGAATTTGAAGATCATCCCCTTTATTAATAAAAAAGCATATATGGTCTTGATTTGAATTATCTAAACTAACCTTGCTAATGAAGTTCATTTGACTATAAGTACAAGTTTTATGGCATGCATCCCTGAGAAGCCTACATTCCAAAACCTTAGCAAACCCTCAGTTCAAATTTGAATAAAGGTGAGAACCAAAATTGGTGGGAATCATTTTTATGGACTTATAATAAGATGCATATCTTAGGATTAGTCATGTTTCTTAACATGACCTGACTAACAAACTTGACCCCCTTCATTATTTTCCCCCTTTTAAATTTCTTATGGTCTAACCAAATGTCATTGTGTAAGGTCCTTTTACATTCCACAACTTAGCCTAAGACCTTAATACTAAGGCCCTGATGTATTCATTAATACCATCATGACCTTATTTTTAATGCCTTAAGCCTAAGTTTTTATTACCTCCATGGTCCTAACATTAACTTCCTCACACTTTGAAGGATCCTATGGTTGTCACTTTATCATGACATTTGATTAGATAGAGTGAAGATAACTAGGAACTTCAGTTTAAATAGCCCACATCTTGGATAATATGATAATCCACACTTACTCATAGGGACTCGATTAGATAGAGTGAGTATAGTTGAAAAGTCAAAAGGGTATAGGGAGCCTGAAAGATGGACATGTGATGCCATTACATACAAGGACTAAAATGAAGAGGGACCCACTTTGATGTAATAGCTAATCAAAAGTGATTCTTTGGATTATGATCAATGGTTGTCTCTTTATCATGGTATTTGATCCAATGAAGTAAATCCACATTGAAACCATAAGAAGCCCCATAAAAATTCCAAGTGGCATCCTCACATTTGATCTTGAATATTTTAATGAACTTAAAATTTATGTTCACGTGACCATCATTTAAATGTTTGAAAAGACTAACTTGACGCTCATGTGATCATTAAATTTAGGTCCATTAAAATCAAAACTTTATTGGCTTAAACTTGACGTCCATGTGACCATCATTTGACACCTGTGAGGATGTATTTGACATCCATGAGACTGTCAAATTTAAGCTAATGAAATTATCTTTCTTAAGTGTTCAAATAATATCCCTAAACTATTTTTACTCTAAAATGGCTCACCAAGCTGAGGAAAATTCTAAAACTATGCCCAAAATGTAAAGCCTTAGTCTATAGAATGTAAATATATATAATAAATATACTTATCCTAAGTTTATGCTTTAAAGATCCACATGGCATTTTGCATAATGGAATTAAATCATAAACTTATCCTATGTAAAATTCATTTAATGTTGAACCTATTTTGAGCATGGTTTATGACACATGGATTAAATATTTTAGCCTAATGTATTTCATCATGTTTGTTAAACATGATATATATGTTATCCTATAGTGCTTATGCCTTTACCTCCTTTTGAATCATGACTTAGATTTAGATTCCTTAGCTTAAGGTTGGTCCCGTGCTCAATAAACATGAAGCAAACTTTAGCCTAAGGGACATAATAATAAGCCTTGATTTTTAAGAGGTACTAACTTAACATTCAAGTATGTTTATAGATTAATGGTCCACGCTTTATCACTAGATTTGATCCAACAGTGTGAAGGTCCCCAGAGAATTTTTAATAAAACCATGAGAACCCATGGACCTATTGTATGGCCAATGATTATTTGATAAGGGACTAACATAAGATTTGGAACATGGGGAAGATATGTGAGCACACCAAGTATCATGACCATAAGGCTTAAGGTCTAGGAACCAATTAAAATATAAGGGTCCATATTATGATTAGTACATCATTATAATCTAGGATTTTGATCCTACGGAGTGAAAGGAAGGATGTATTTTTAAATACCAATAGCTAGTGTTCAAATGGCATTTATGAAAAATGTTGTGAAAGATCCAGACCAGTGCCACTTAGGCTTCATACAAGTAGAAAAGGACAAAACTGAAGATCTTGTGAGCTCAAAAAAATAAAGGTATAAAGGCAAAGGTCCAAATTAAATCAAAAACACGTATAATCCAAATCTTGGATATCTTTTGCCATTAAAGCTCTAAACCCTAGACCCTGCATAAAGGTGACCTAAATGGATGCATTTTTTTATAATTCAATCAAGAGATAGCTTAATTGTGTTTCTAAACATGATAGAGATTTCACAAATATCATCTGCAATCTGATGTGAACAATTAATAAGAAATAGAGATTATGGTAGCGAGCTGATAAAAATTGAAGGAAAAAGCTGAGTTTTATTTGATGACATATAGTGATAGCTAGGTATTCAAGGATATAGAACTAGACCTAGTCGTAGTGAACATCTATAACATTAGGAATTGGTTTGAGATTTTCTTTATGATATAATAATTATAGACCATCTCAAAGGAAGAGTAGATAAATGCCACCACCAACATATGACACATTGACCTAGTTACAATCCAAAAGGCTAACCTCTACCATGCCATGGAAGAAATAGAGGTATTGCACTACATTGATGTCCTTTCCCCCATTTTTGTTGATCACAATATTGGTGTTTAATGGATTATTAGGGAAGGTAACTCAAAAAAGGTAGCATACATTTACTCTGTTGATTTTGAAAAGTATTACAAGATCCCTGTTCCCCATGTGGACCTTCCCAAAATGAGAGAATGGACCAATAGCTATGACTTGGACTCCATCCTAAGACCTTGGCTCCATCAAGGGCCTCACATCTTTAGAACCCTTGATGGAAAACTCCCTATCATCCAGTTTAGAGAAGACATTAGGGTGATTATGACCTTTTTTAATAGATATTTAAGTACCCCTTCAACCACTTATGTAAATAAGGTTTGGGTCTCATATGCACACTTTCTAGTGAAAGAAAACTTACCCCTATAATGGGATATTTTATCAACATCTTTCTGGCCAAGTAATTCATCACCATCAAGAAAAAGAGTTCCAAATATTTCTACATGATGTCTTACCTACTTGATGCCCTTCTCACTTCAATCACCTTTCCTGACGTTAAAAATTACTCCCCAGAGGGTGGGACAATTATCTCACACCACTACTCCAAGATGCACATCTTCAAGTATAGGAATCATATGTAGTTTATCTATGATTGTGTTTTCCTAGTAATATTTGAGGCCATCAGAGGTGTCCCCATGCCTAGGCTTCAACCCCTCATCAAAAAGTGTGTGGAGATGATTTGGGATGTATGGTATTATCCTAGTTGAATATTCATTAGGATAGAAGGAATCATGTCACAACCCTATAGACTACCAATGTATGTCCTGAATAAGCTTGTTGAGTAGGATATTGCCTCCTGGCTCATCCTTGGAATTAACAAGGTGTGTAAATAAAAAAGGAAGGATCTACTTCACCCCTTCCCCTTGGACATTGGGAAAACCCTTATTAGAGATTGGAAGCAGGTGGAAGTTATGGTCACACATAGGAACTCATTTAACTTTCAGCTATATGAACTCAAAATGTGGGATCCAAAGAACAAGGTAGGGGATCATCTAAAGGAAAATAAGTTCAATCTTGAGTATGTACACCAAATGGGTGTCCATGACACCATATACATCAGATCCAAGAACTATGGGGAAGTGTTGTCTAGGGTCCAAAGTCACAACATCAAGCTAGAACATAGATTAGTTAGAGACAATAAGCCATCTATGGAAACATGACAAATGCACCCCTTACAATACCATTTACTAACTAGACCATCTAGGAATCTCATGAGCAACTTCAAGTATTACAACTACAACAATATCAATAATAGGTTGAGCTAATTTAGTATGATCAAGGCAGATGAAAGGAGAAGGTTGGAGAAGTAAGATTAGAAGAAAGACCTGGATAAGGACCCTTACATTCAACCATGCAATAAATACCACCCTCTCTAATCTAGTATGTTGACATGATAGCCTTAGATCTAGAAGAGACACTTGAGAGTGCCTTCAAGGAACTAGTAGAATCTTATGGCTCAAGAGGGGAGGAGGACCCTTCCGTGGAACCTAAAGAAGATATAGGGAAGGAACTTGTCCCAGTGGCCTCTCATGAATAGAGGAAGGTATAATTAACCTTAGTCCTAGTACAACCAAGGAAGAAACCTAGATTGACCTTCACTCATCCCACTAGTGAAGTCAATCTCTTCCATGATGAATTTTTGATCTATGGACTAGTCATTCTTGACTAGTTAATCTATGGAAAATTGAAAAATATTCCTACTCTCTCCCACTCATGGGCCATAACAAAGGTTGGTATGGATGTACATGATAATGTGAAGCCCTAGATAAAGGCTATAATGAAGGAATAGGAAGATAGAAGAATTATGATCACCCAAGGCTCAGGAGGTAAGAAGATGGATGTTTTAGGAGCATCTACTAGTTCAGGGGTGGAATTATTAGAACCTCTCCATTTCAAATAATTAATTACCATAGTTTATTTCAATCATGAGATAGTAGGCTTAGAGATAATAACAACTAGGATAGCCATGGTTGGGATGGAATAATTCACTTTTCAAAAGGTGGAACCTTTTATAGGTTTGACCCCTATTATAGGACAATAACTTGGTGAAGCTGCAATACATGAAGAAGATGTGGAAATCTTGATGGAATCACATTCACAATAAGCTAAGGCTAAAGTCTAAGGTCTAAAATAAAGGATCTAGAATTTGGAAAGAGAGAAGAATTTATAGACTCAATCAATCCTAGATGTCATGATCAAGATGCTTGATGAGTCATTCTATGACATGTTCGAGGTATTAAAGTCAATGAAGATGAGGTAAAGTGCATTAAAGGACCAAGATACATTATCCAAAGATTTAGTCACCCAATGGTAGGTCTTAGAGGATAATATTTCTCATCTCCTCAACATTCAATCAAAGAAGTAGATCACAAACTTCATAACCATCAGTATGGGACACCTAGGCACAATCTTGGGGATTGTTATTAATAAGGTTCAAATCTTGAGTACATGGCACACCAAGGTGATGAGGCTTCTAAAAGATGATAAATGTCTCATTATCAAAATTTAGAAACTTCTTGGGACCATGCTTGTCAACCCTACATAACCCACTACCCTTGGCCTCATCAGTGATGAAGGGTTCAAGCATAGAGTCACTTTGGTGACTCAAGAAATCCAAGGGAAAAGCAAAGGCTAGTTTAGACAAGACAATAGAAAGATCTTGAATATGATATTCAATACAAGTGAGAGGACCAATGAAGCTATAAGCATCAAGGAAGCCTTGGCCAAAAATGACAAAAATTTTGATGAGCTAGTAGACCAAGAGGAGTGCATCATGAAGCCTGTTGTGCATCTTGAACTAGTTGATGAACAATATGAGAGGGTCATGAGCATATTCTAACAACAAACAACATCCCCACTAATATTGTTTGAAAATTTTTAATATGTAAACATTAGATATTTTATGCTTTAAAATCTATATAAAATGAATTATAACTTTTGGAAACAAATGTGTTCTTTTATTTTATCTCAAAATAAATAGAATAATATTCTATTTTAATAAAAATTAGGTGGCATTTTATAGTAGAATATTCCATTATAAAGGCATATGCTAGTTTTTTAGCATATTTGTCTCTAGGTCAGTATGATTTGGGAAAGCATGTGTATTATAAAGCTTGTAATAATAAATGTCCTTAATTTTATACACCTATATTTTGTAGTTGATCAGTATACTACCTATTCTTCCTATAAAGGCATGTATCACCATTGTAAAAAGAGAGATTTCTGAGCAACTTTGTATACTTGATACAATTAATAGAATCAAGGAATTATGCAAGGATTGTCCATTTTTGATGTGTTAATTACTAATATAGCTTTTCTCTCAATTGTTAGTAGAAGCCTTGAATTTGAATAGTATAGTTGAATTATGAATAACATTCTTTAATCACAGGGTTTTTTATTTATGCATATGCTAGATTAGTTGAAGGATCTTAAGTTCTGCTTCATTTCATTTTTGCTTTGTATTCAGATGTGCAATAGCTATTTGATTATAGTAGTGAATCCTTAAAATTAAATCCGGTTCTTATTTATGATTATTAAACATTTTCCTTTGAAGTTTTCCTGATATATTGTGAGATTTGAGCTTAGGCTATGTTGCATTATATATTTTTTAAATGCATATTCAATGGCCATTAATACTTTCTCTTAATGTTTAGGACTAAAATTAGCAATCACTTATTTCTTTTCTGCCCTACCCTTGTCTTTGCCCTTTTTTACATCATGATCACTTTAGTTTAAGCCACATTATAAATATCCATTTAGATTAGTCTGTAACTTAAATTAGAGTCGTAATTCACTAAGTATCAACAAAGGTTCACGAAGAATGGACCAAGGTGGCTCCCAACCACCAAAATTATATAAATATTATGGAACAATTATCTTACTTTGCTATTATACCACCATAGAGAAGTAGATTGTCAAAACCTACAAATCATGCTCTAAATTTTATAGATTCTAAAATGAGAAGTGTTATTTAAGCACTGAGGGAACATAAGGTATACTTAGAAGCATCAACATAATAACTCTTGTTTGTACTAGAAGGAGGACCAATTCTTTGAACCTTTGGTGATCTTAGTTTGCTTTACCTAAAGATCACTATATATTCATGTTTTGAGTAAATTATTTGATTATAATATATAAATATCATTGATCTTTGTTGTATTAAACACATTTTTGTGCTTCCTTTTACTTTCTTTGAGAATTAGTGCTTGTTTCTGGTAAATTTGGTTTTAACCTTGAAAATTTGTAGTATATAAGGCTAGAACAGTTCATTTTGATCAAAGGTGGGCATATATTTCATAGATTTAAGTTCCTTTAGTCTTAGACTTGTAAATATAGACTATACTAACGTAGTTAAATGTATCTTTAAGATAATTCAATCAAAGATCAATGTCCTTGTAAATTCTTTGTGCCACCTTTACAAAATAAGCTCAATGTGCAGGTCTAACTCTCAATCTTTATAAAATTTAACTTGACACATTATATTTTAGGTAGTATATTCAAATTTCAAGATGGAATTACCCAGGGTCAGGATAAGATCACACTCAAAAATTAGAGAACCTTTACTTAAACTTGAGGCTCATAGAAAGGTCAGACATGATAAAGGTACACACAAGATATCTAAATCTCTTCCAAATTCACCAATTCAAGGTACCTGTGCCTTCAACTATCACCCAAGTAGGGCTAGGGGTGGTTCATGATTTTTTAAGACCCCTTAGTAAATATCCACCTGCATTTAGTCCAATAAGTGTAGTGACTATTAAGGAACATATAAAGTTCTTTAAGGCTATTTTAAGATTGCTTAATGTTGTGCATGAAGATTTGTCATGTAGGTTGTTTCCATTTACTTTTAAAGATATTGCTTATGAATGGTTATTAAATTTTCCTGATAACTATATCACAAGTTGGAATGATTCTAATAATGTCTTTATTGATCATTTTGGTAAAATTATTAGTCCTTGTGTTATTTACCACCAGTTCACTACTATTAGAAGGGATGCCAGTAATCCCATCAAGTCCTTCAATGTTATATTTCAAAATATGTATAGTAGGACCATGGAACCCTATAAGCCTAATGATGTCCTAGCCCTAGAAATATATAAAGATGCAGTAGATCCTATGACCTCTATGTTCCTAAAGAGGTTTTATCCTAGTTAAAACTTCATTAGCCCAATGATGTCCTAGCCCTAGAAATATATAAATATGAAGTAGATCCTATGACCTCTGTGTTCCTAAAGAGGTTTATCCTAGTTATAACTTCATTAGCCCTATTCTAAATTAGTAATCATTAATGATCAAATGCAACCCCAAGGGAAAATGGATTATTTATTCCCAAATGTAAACCCACACTTGCTTATGATGAACTTGTTCCCCAGTAATAACCAAAATCTTCTAGCCTTAAACCAACTTTCAAATCTGACCTAGTTGCCATTAAGTCATGCATCTCCAAATCAAAGTCTAGGATTCTTGGCTCATTCCACTAGTGGCTACAACCCAAGTGATTAAAGGGAGTTGGTACCATCTACTAATAATAATTAGGTACATAATTCTAAAAATCCCAAAAATGAGAATGAATCCATCTTGAAAATGGTTCAAAAATTAATCACTGATTTTCTTTAGTTGCAAAAATAAGTGGGCAATAATGGAGAATAGTTTGTTAGGAATTTCTTGTTTCAAAAGTTTAATACGACAAATAACAGATTTTAGAATGATATTTTTCATAATAATAATGCTAATAAACCATACTATAATAATAATAATAATAATAATAATAATAATAATAATAATATGGACATTAATCTTACTGGCATTGCATTACTAGACTATTGTAGGGTACATTACACTACCAAGCATGTGGAAATTAACTATATAGAATTATACAAAGCCTTTGAGGCTTTCTAAGAAGAGATAGACACATTTGAAGTGGTCCCTTAAAAATAAATTGGTGTAAGCACCTCTATATCTAAGCCATCTAAGTAGACCTTCATGGTGGACACCTTTGATTTCCCCTTTCAAGAGGAAAATGAACTTGATGAGGTCTCTAAGGAGATCCAAGCCTTTCAATAGTTCATGAAGAAGACTTATCCCTTGAAAAATAGAGAGTAGAGGCAACCCTTGACTACCTCAACACCTCCAAAAAACTTTGGAACTCCTCATAATACCTCTTCAAGAAACAATATGGAGCCACCAAAAGGGATTACTTCTAAACCCAATGTTGATATTCCTTGTCCTTCTGGTAAAACTAGTTATAACATAGTTGAGGACATGAAGAATATAAAGACTAATATAACATTGCATGAACTCATTTATATTATAGAGCAAAGGGATCTCCTATTTAAATCCTTGTCAAGAAAGCATAGTCCCTTTAAGACTAATCATGCCAATGTAACAATTCATAAAACCAAAGCTGAGTCTCTTCCTTTCTTACTCACTGTTAGGATGTTTGGTAAGAACTTTCATAATTTATTATTAGATTTAGGAGAATCTAATAATATCATGCATGTAGTAATATTCAAGAAAATTGGTTTGACACCTATAAACTTTGATAGGGTTGTCATCTAATTAGACAAATCTAGGGTCAAATTTGTAGGAGAATTATTAAATGTTCATATGCGACTAGCTTCTGAGCCTAGGGTGCAATAATTTATTGATATTCATGTGGTTGAAATACTTTATTTTTATGGAATATTATTGATTAGGGAATGAACTAAGGTTTTAAATTGTTACATGTCTATATATTGCTCACATCTATGGTTACCTTGGAAAGATGTCCCAAATCAAATCAGAGTTGAGAGAGAACCAAGAATGAAGCATATGATAACTAAATAAAATGATGTGAATGAGAGGGTAAACATAATAGACTCAGACTTGGGGGTCTTCACCCTAGAGGCTGACAAGGTATATGATACCAAGGTGTTTATGCTGTTCTTGGATTGTGGAGATTGCACTTTGATGGTGTTAGGTGTAATGTTGGATCGGGTGTTGGTATTATTTTAACCGACCCCACTGACAAAATTTACCATGATTTTTATATAATCCATCTCCCTTTTACTAAAAATATCATTTAATATGAGGCCCTTATCCTTGGTTTACAATTTTTTATAAAAAATAAGGTCAAAGAATTGCTAGTTTATGGGGATTTAGAGCTAGTGGTTAACCAGGTTAGAAGAAAATACTAATGTAAACTTTCATATTTAAAAAGGTATAAGTTTAGAGTTTGGAATCTGATTAAATCCTTTGATGCTTTTGGCATCACTCCATCCTAAGGGAACAAAATCAAGTAGCTGATCAATTGACCTCTATTTTAACTAACCCCATGCCCAATCATGATTCCCTTAATTTCAACATTGAACTGATCCCTTGTCCTTCAATAATGAATAATATCAACCACTTCCAAGTCTTCAATGATGATCAATATATATTGTATTTCATGATTAATTATTGATCATTTGATGCTCATAGCATTGATAAAGCTTATGGAAGTACATCTAAGAAGATAACTTTAATGGTAGTCATTCAACTAAGTGACAACAAGATCCCAAAGGGAATGATTACTTTAGAGAGATTATTTGATAAGGAAAAAGTTGTTGAGGATTTCAAGGTTATCAAGGTAAATGGGAATGACTATAATGCTATTGATCTAGGACTTCATGATCATCCCTAACTGGTAAATGTTGAGAAGGCCTTCACAAATGTTGAAAACAAGAAAGCTAAGGAGCTTATTGCCTAATACAAGGATGTCATAGCATGGTCTTATGATGACCTAAAAATCTTTGATCCAAGGGTCATCATACATACTATACCCCTTAAAGAGAGATGAAAACCATTTAGTCATAAACAAAGGCTTGTGAACCCTATCCTAGAGTCAATGATCTTCAAGGAGGTCAAGAGACTTCTTAACGTTAGGATAGTCTTTCTCATCAAGCACTCTACCTGGGTGGCCAATTTGGTGCTAGTCAGGAAGAAGAATGGTGATATTAGGCTCTATATAGACTTCAAAAAATTGAATGAAGCATCAGAGAAGGATAACTACCCCCTTCCTTCCCTAGACCAAGTAATTCAAGTTATTTTAGGATCAGCTATAATGTCTTTTCTTGATGGGTTTTTAGGTTACAATAAAGTATTGGTTGATAGAGAGGACAGGATGAAAACAACCTTCACAAAAAAATGGGGAACATTTGCTTACAAAAAAATGCCCTTTAGACTCATAAATGTAGGAGCCACCTTCTAAAGAGATATGGACCATGCCTTCCAAGCCCTGATTGGGAAGTGCATGATCATATATATGGATGATCTAATAGTTTCTTCTAAAAATAGGGAAGATCACTTCATGCATTTACAACAAGTTTTTAAAAGATGTAGAAGGTATGACATTTCTTTAAACCCTAAGAAGAGTATGTTTTGTGTGACTGCAGGGAAATTATTAGGTCATGTTATAACTAAGGATGGGATCTCTATAAATCCTAAAAGAGTGGAGGCCATATCTATAATAGAACCTCCAAATAGTAAAAAAGAATTAAAATCATTTTTTAAGATTAATTTTGTAAGAAAGTTTATTTTTGGTTTTGTAGAAATTGTCAAACCACTAAATGACATGTTGAAGAAGGATGCCAAGGTCACATGGAATGAATATTCTAGCAAAGCATTCAATGACATCAAGGAGGCCATCAGTCAAGCTCTAGTCCATATAAGTCTTGATTTTTCAAGGAACTTCTACCTATATTCATTTGCATCTGACCACACTATGGCTATAATGTTAACTCATAAAATTGAAGGGTGTGACCACCCAATTGCTTTTATGAGTACTAATTTTAAGAATATTGTGTTAAATTATTCATTGATTGATAAACATTCATATGCATTAGTTAAGGAAATTAAGAAATTTGGGCATTACATCATTAGAAATAAGGTGCATGCCATCTTACTTGACCCTACCACTAAACTTATGTCAAGTAAAAATGAATTAGGGGAACTTAGAGGTAAATGGATGTCAATATTGCATGAATATGACCTAGAGATGAAAATTGCAAAGTTGGTAAGGTGCCATGGTTTGATTCAAATGATTGTTAATACTAACCCTAAACTAAGTATTTTGTAGGTGGATCAATAAAACTTTCAAGCTAATGAGTGGTATGACCCAATCATACATTTGATAATCAATGGTACTTATATTGTAGGTTTATCCAAGGATCAAAAGAAGGCCTTAAGGATAAAGGCATCCCACTACTTGATTAATAATGGAATCTTATATAGAAGGAACTTTGAAGGAATCTACTTAAGATGTGTCCCACAAGAAGAAGCCACCCAAATCATGAGCACCTTTTATGAAAAGCTAGGTAGTGAACATCCATCTAAAAAAATCATAGCCCAAAAAATTCTTAGGCCTGGCTATTATTGTCTAGCTATTTTTAAATATGCTCACAAACATGTGAGGGAATGTCATTCATGCCAAATTTTTAGCACCAAGGAGCCAAATGCAGTAATGCCTCTACAACTAGTCATGATTGACAAACCCTTTGCTCAATGGGGGTTGGACTTTGTTGGCATAATCAAACCTAACTCATCTAAAGGTCACAAATATGTCCTTAATGCCACAAAATATTATACAAGGTGGACTGAAGTTACATCCACCAAGCAATGTACAACTAAGGAAGTGATCAACTTCTTAGAAGAAAACATCTACACTAGGTTTGGGACCCCAATATCTCTAGTATGTGATAATGGATCTACCTTCATTTCCATAGAGATGACTAAATGGTATTATGATAATGACATCACTCTCAAGTTTGCATCCAACCATTATCCCCAAGGGAATCAATTCTCTGAGTCAACAAATAAGAACCTAATGAAGGCAATCAAGAATTGTACTAAAGACAAATGCAAAACATGGCACAAGCTCCTTAAATTTACACTTTGGGCTAATAAGATATGGATCAAGCAAGCCTTAAGAGCTTCACCATTCCTATTGGTGTATGGAAAATAACCCATCTTTCTTATCACTCTCAAGTTTACCACATATAGATTTATGATAGAATACATGGAACAAAGCTAAGAGCTGGCCAATTCTAGATTGCTAGATATAATTTAGATGAAAGATGCAAAGAAAAAAGCCTTTTCTAACTTTAGTATAAATAAAACCACAATCAAGATATGGTTTGATAAAATATCCAAAATCAAAGTGTTCAAACAAGGAGACTTGGTTCTTCTTTGGGACAAGGCATCTGAGCCTAAGGGTAAACATGTAAAATTCACACCCTTGTAGATTGACCCATATCAGATTATGGAAACTTTTGGCAACAACACTTTTAAACTCAAGGAATTAAAGTAGATTTTACATTGCCCACCAATGGGCAAAATCTCAAGCACTATTTCTGTACTACTCCTCCTATGGTCTTCATGGAGTAAATTGTAAGATGATTAGATTAGTGTAGATAGGTTAGTTAGTTTCCTTTCATTTATTTATTTCTTGTCCCTTGTTTATACATAAGCATGCACATATTTGTTTATTTTCCTTTATTTTTTCCTTTCTTTATGTAGTGTGTTTCTTTCATTTTTCTTGGTTCCTTGATTCCAATAAGTCCCTAGGGACAATCTTGAGCTCAAAAGTTATGAAGTCTTCTTAAAATATGCCCCTCAATTTAGTAATGAAGGTATGAATCCCATACATGGAGTAACCATGGTTCTAAAATATAAATCATGATGTTATATCTTAGAGAAATTGATAAATACCAATGGAAAGGCCAATTATTTTTTTGGACCTTAACTGTTATCTTGACCTCAAACTAGTTTTAAGAAGACTTACACTTGGGTAATAGAGACTCAAATTATCATGGTATACCACAAAATAGCACTCAATTAACATCCTTGCCTAGGATAAGATTTGACACCATATATGATTTTCTAAAGATCAAATACTTGACAAAATCTTAAAACCTGGCTATCCTAGTTCCCAACCTTGATAAAAGCACAAAGGTCTAAGAAAATACAAAAATAGGATATAATGCAAAATCTAATGATTTTAGGTAAAGTTGATTCTAGAACTATCTGTCAGGGCTATGGATATCTGACTGGTAGTGGAGCAAGGCCATGAGTGGAGCCAAAGGAATCTTTATTGGGGCTATGGTGCCTGGCTAGTAGTGGAGCAAGGCCCAAGCCTTCCCTAAGTTAAAACATGGTTTATAATGAACATTTTAGTATACTATAAGACAATGTAAGTGATTGAGAACATAAAATTAGAAGTTTTTTCTTGAATCCCATGCAAAATAGTAAGTGGAATAAAAATGTACACACAATTTGAGTATGTCCTAGTATTTAACCTTAAGTCTACAAGTGTAAGGTTTGTTTCAACCATAATCTGATCCAAATGGTGGTCTTGATCAAGTAAAGTAGATGACCTAATAATTTGTCTAAACCTAGAGTCATAAGTTCTAACATATTTCCATGTTTCCCCCATGAGTCACCATTTGTATGGACCAACATACCCCATTTTTTGAATTAGGACCCTTGAGAAACCCTCAGAATAAAACATGAAAATTTCAGCATGTCAATGTCTTTTATAGAATTTGAAGATCATGTACTTTGTTAAGAAATAATCATATATGGTCTTAATTTTTTTGATCTGGACTAACCTTGCTAATGAATTTCATTTGACTATAAGTGTAGGTTCCATGACATACATCCCTAAGAAGCCTACATTCTAAAACCATAACAAACCCTCAATTCAAATTTGAATAAAAATGGGAACCAAAATTGGCAGGAATCATTTGTATTGACTTAGATATAAGATGCATATCTTAGGATTAGTCATGTTTCTTAACATGACATAACTAACAAACATGACCCCCTTCATTATTTTCCCCTTTTTAAGTTCCTTATGGCCTAACCAAATGTCATTGTCCATGGTCCTTTTACATTCCCCAACTTAACCTAAGACCTTAATACTAAGGCCCTGATGTATTCATTAATACTACGTGACCTTATTCTTAACACCTTAAACCTAAGTTTTTATTACCTCTATGGTCCTAATATTAACTTTCTTATACTTTTCAAATCTTATGGTTGTCACTTTTTCATGACATTCATTCAGATGGAGTGAAGATAACTGAGAACTTTAGTTTAAATAGCCTACATCTTGGATAATCTAATAGTCCTTGCTTACTCATAGGGACTCAATCAAACGGAGTGAGCATAGTTAAAAAGTCAAAAGGGTACAGGGAGTTTGAAAGATGGACACACAGTGCCATTACATGTGAGGACTAAAAGGAAGAGGGACCTACTTTGATGTGACAACTAATCAAAAGTGAGTCTCTAGATTATGATCAATGACTATCACTTTATCGCATCAGTTGATCCTATGAAGCAAATTAACATCAAAACACTAGGAAGCCCCATAAAAATTCCAAGTGGCATCATCACATTTGACCCTGAAGATTTTAATGAACTTAAAATTTATGTTCACGTAACTATAATTTAAACATCTAAAAAGAATAACTAGATGCCTGCACGACCATAAAATTTAGTTCCATTAAAATCAAAACTTCACTAGCTTAAACTTAACATCCATGTGACTATCAATTGATACATGTGAAGATGTATTTTATGTCTGTGAGACCATAAAATTTAACCCAATGAATATATCTTACTTAAGTGTTCAAATAACATCTCTAAACCTTTTTTACTCTAAAATGGCTTTCCAAGCTAAGGGAAATGATCAAAATATGCCCAAAATGGAAGGCCTCGATCTACAGAATACAAATATATGCAATAAATATACTTATCCTAAATCTATGCTTTAAGGATCCACATAGCATTTTGCATGATGGACTTTAAATCATATACTTATCCTATGTAAAATTCATTTCATGTTGAACCTATTTTGAGTATGGTTTGTTATGCATAGCATAAATATTTTAGCCTCATGTATTTCATCATGTTTGCTAAACACAATGCATACATTAGCCTAGAGTGCTTATTCTTTGACCTCTTTTTGAATCATGACTTAGATTTAAATTCATTAGCTTAAGGTTGGTCTTGTGCTTAATAAACATGAAGCAAACTTTATCCTTAGGGACGTAAGCCTAAGTCTTGACTTTTAAGAGTGTACGAACTTAATGTTTGGGCATGTTTATATAATAATGATCCACACTTTGTCACTAGATTTGATCCAATAGCATGAAAGTCCCTAGAGACTTTTCAACAAAACCCCAAGAAACCATAGACCCACCACATGGCCAATGATTATTCGACAAGGGACTGACATAAGATTTAGAACATGGGGAAGATGCGTGAGCATGCCAAGTGTCACAACCATAAGGATTAAGGCCCAAGAACCAATTAAAATACAATGGCCCATATTATGATCAATAACTCACACTAATCCAAGATTTTGATCCTATAGAGCAAAAGGAATGACGTATTTTTAAATACCAATGGCTAGTGTTCAAATGGCATTTATGAAAAATGTCACAAAACACCTAGACCAATGCCACATAAGCTCCATATAAGAAGAAAAGGACAAAATTGAAGATATTATGGGATCAAAAACACAAAGTTATAAAGGTAAATGTCTAAATCAAATCTATAACATGTATAAGCCAAAGCCTAGATATCTTTCACCATTAAAGATCCAAACCCTAGAACTTGCAAAAAGGTGACCTAGATGGATGCAATTTTCTATAATTAAATCAAGATATAAATTAATTATGTTTTCAATAATGAGATATATTTCATAAATATCATCTTCAATATGACATGAACAATTAGCAAGAAATAGAGACCATGACAGCTAGCAGATAGTAATTGAAGGAAGAGGCCAAGCTTTATTTGATGATAGATAGTGATGGCTAGGTATTCAAGGATATAGAATTAAACCTAGCCAAAATAAACATCCATGACATTAGGAATTGGTCTGAGCATTACTTTATGATAGAAGAATTACAACCCATATCAAAGGAAGAGTAGAGAAATGCCACCACCAACAGATGACATAATGACCTAGTTGCAATCTAGATGGCTAACCTCCACCATGCCATGATAAAACTAGAGGTATTACACTACATTGATGTCCTTACCCCTATTTTTTTATTTTAATATTGGTGGTGAATGGATTATTAGGGGTGGTAACTCAAAAGAGGTAGCATACATTTCCCCTGTTGTTTTTGAAAAGTATTACAAGCTCTTTCTTCCCCATGTGGACCTTCCCAAAATGAGAGAATGGACCAATAGCCATGACCTGAACTCCATCCGAAGTCCCTAAATCTATCAAGGGCCACACATCTTAGAACCCTTGATGGAAAAATACCTATCATCCAGTTCAAAGAGGGCATTAGGGTGATTATGACCTTGTTGAACAGAGCTTTTGGTGCCCCTTCAACCACTTATGTAAATAAGGTTTGGGTCTCATATGTACACTTCCTAATGGAATAAAAACTTACCCCTCTAATTAGATATTTGATCATCATATTTATGGCCAAGCAATTCATCACCATCAATAAAATGACCTCCAAATAATTCTATATTATGTCTTACCTACTTGATACCCTTCTCAATTCAATCACCTTCCCTAGCATTAAGAATTGGTCCCTAGAGGGTAAGACCACTATCTCACACCACTAGTCCAAGTTACACATCCTCAATTACAAGAATCACATGCATTTTATCTATGACTATGTTTTCTCAACAATATTTGAGGCCATCACAGGTGTCCCCATCCCTAGGCTTCACCCCCTCATCAAAAAGTGTGTGGAGATGATTCGGGGCATATGGAATTATCTTGATTCCATGGTCATTAGGATAGAATGAATCATGTCAAAACTCTATAGACCACCAGTGTATGTCTTGAAAAATATTTTTGACTAGTATATTTCCTCCCATCTCAACTTTGGAATTAATAAGGTGTGAAAATAAAAGAGGAAGGGTCTATTTCACCCCTTCCCTTTGGACATTAGGAAAACCCTAATTAGAGATTAGAAGTAGGTAGAAGTTATGGTCAAACATAATAATTCATTTATATTTCATCTAGATGAACTCAAAATGTATAATCTAAGGAACAAGGTGGGGGATCATCTAAAGGACAATAAGCTCAAGCTTAAGTATGTACACCAACTGGGTTTCCACAACACCATATACATTAGAGCTAAGAACTATGGGGGATTTTTGGCTAGGGTCTAAGGTCACAAAATCAAGATAGAGCATAGATTGGTCAGATACAATAAGCCATCTAGGGAACATGGAAAATTCACCCCTTGTAGTACCATTTACTAATAGAGCAACCTCAGGTAGAGCAACCATAGTAGTCACAACAGTAGATTGAGCCAATTTAGGATGATCAAGGTAAATAAAAGGAGAAGGTTAGATAATTAAGATTATAATAAATACCTAGAGAAGGACCCTTACCATAACCATGCAATAAATACCACTCTCTTCAATCTATACTTGACATGATAGCCTTGGAATTAGAAGAGACACTTGAAGGTGCCCTCAAGGAACTAGTTGAATCATATGGCTCAGAAGTATAGGGTGACCCTTCAATGGATCCTAAAGAAGATATATGGAAGGAACTTTCCTAGTGGCCTCCCATGAAAAGAGGAAGGCAAAATTGTACTTGGTCCTAGTAGAACCAAGGAAGAAACCTAGATTGACCTTCACTCATCCCACTAGTGAAGTCAATCTCTTTAGTGATGCATTTCCAATCCATGGACCAATCATTCATGACTAGTTCATATATGGAAAATTTTAAAATATCCCATCTCTCTCCCACTCATGGGACATAACAAAGGTTGGTATGGATGTACATGATGATGTGAAGCCCTAGATAAAGGCTATAATAAAAGAATAAGAAGAGAGAAGAATTATGGTCATCTAAGGCTCAAGATGTAAGAAGATGGATACTTTAGGAGTATCTACTAGCTCTAGGGTGGAATTCATAGAACCTCCATAGTTTAAATAACCAATTACCATAGTCTATTTCAATCCTGAGATAATAGGCTTAGAGAGAATAAAAACCAAGACAACCATGGTTGGGATGGAATAATTCACCTTTCAAAAGGTGGAACCTTTTATAGGTTTGAATCCTATTTTAGGGTAATAGCTTGGTAAAGATTCAATACATGAAGAATATGTGGAAAGATTTATGGAATCACATTCACAACAAACCAAGGCTAGAGCATGAGGTCTAAAAAAGTATCTAGAATTTGGAAAGAGAGAAGTAGAACTTACAGACTTAGGCAATCTTATTAGTCCCAAATGCCAATAACAAGATGCTTGATGAGTAATTCTATGACCTGTTTGAGGAATTGAAGTCAATTAAGATGAGTTAAAGTCAATTAGAGGACCAAGATACATTAGCAAAAGACCTAGTCCTCTAATGGTAGGCCTCAGAGGATAAAATTGCTCAGCTCCTCAACATTCAAGCAAAGAATCAAATCCCAAACTTTAGAGCCATAAGTATGGGACACCTAGGCACAATCTTGGGTATTTTTATTGATAAAGTTTAAATATTGAGTACCTATCACACCAAGGTGATGAGGCTTCTAAGATATGATATATGGCTCATTATAAAAATTGAGAAACTTCTCGGGACCATGCTTGTCAACCATGCACAACCTACTACCCTTGGCCTCATCAGTGATGAAGAGTTCAATCATAAAACCACTTTGGTGACTCAATAAATTCAAGGGAAAATCAAAGGCCAGTTTGGATAGGATAATAGCAAGATCTTGGATGTGATATTCAATATAGGTGAGAGGATCAACGAAGCTAGAAGCATCAAGGAGGCCTTGGCTAGAAATGACAAACAATTAGATGAGCTAACAGACTAAGAGGAGGAGTGCATCATGAAGCCTATTGTGGATCTTGAGCTAGTTGATGAACAACATGAGAGGGTCATGAGCATCCTCCAACAATAAATAGGGGCCCCAACAACAAGTTAGAACCATATTCTATTCTAATAGAAATTAGTGGGCATTTTATAGTAGAATATTCCATTATAAAGGAATATGCTAGTTTGTTGGCATATTTTCCTCTAGGTCAGTATGATTTTGGAAAACACATGTATTATAGAGCTTGTAAGGATAGTTGTCTTTAATTTTGTACATCTATATTTTGTAGTTGACCGGTATAATGCCTATTCTTCCTATAAAGGCATGTATCACCATTGTAAAAAGAGAGATTTCTAAGCAATATTGTATACATGAATGAATTAATAGAATCAAGAAATTCTACAAGGATTGTCCATTTTTGATGTTTTAATTATTGATATAGCTTTTCTCTCAATTTTTAGTAGAAGTCTTGAATTTAAATAGTATATTTGAATTTTGAATAGCATTATTTAATCATAAGGTTTTTGATTTGTGCATATGCTAGATTAGTTGAAAGATCTTAGGTTTTGATTCATTTCATTTTTGATCTATTTTCAAATGTGTTATAGCTATTTTATTATATTAGTGAATTCCTAAAAGTAGACCTGGTTCTTACTTATGATTCTTAAACATTTTCCTCTTAAGTTTGCTTGATATATAGTGAGATTTGAGCTTAGGTTATGTTGCGTTATATATTTGTTAAATTCATATTTAGTGGCCATTAATACTTTGTCATAATGTTTAGGACTAAAATTAGAAATCACTTATTTATTTTCTTCCCTACCCTTATCTTTGCCCTTTTTTACACCATGATCACTTTATTTTAAGCCACATTATAAATATCCACTTAGATTAGTCTGTAGCTTAAAGTAGGGGCACAATTCACTAAGTATCAATAAAGGTTCATGAAGAATGAGATACTAATATATGAGGATCAAAACCCTTGATTCTTTCAATAATGTTTAAATTCCTCCATGTTGTAGGATCCTCCAAAGTGAAGAATAATTATTCACCATTTATGTTGTCAAGGGTTCCACCCAACACCTATCTCCACCCATTGCATTCCTCATCTTCAAAACTCTTCTCAAGATAATGTAAGCTTGGGTGTTTTGAATAGGTATTATATATACCAAATTCACCTATTCAAATTATTATTAACATGAATAATAGTGATGTCGTAGTTGTATTCATGGGTATAATTGGAAAAACATCATGTTTGGTACCATTTTATATCCTTTTCCATATTAACTTCATATCAAATAGGGTAGAATCATGTAATGATATTTGGAGTGTGTTTTCATTATGGTAATCCATTTTGGAGAATAAAGAGAAGTATTTTTATCCTTATCATCATAGGCAAACCCTTGATTTCATGTCTCTTGAACATAATTATATCTAATAAAATTAGATTCCTCATGGATAAGGTGTGGCACCTCAGCTAGAAGACCCTAAGAATCCCTCCATACTTTTCTTTTATCTAAATTAACCCCTTTATTTTTAAACCAATCAAAAATATTTTTTCATTATATATACACATGTTTTATGTGGATGGCTTAAAAATGTTGGAGAAAAATCACATCATCACTAATCATGTTCCTTATAGTCAAACATGATGGATTCTTCTAGCATAAATAGATTATAATATTTAGAGAGTCACCTTTTACAATTAGATTATTTAACCCCATATATCTAGCCAACTAAATACCCCATAAGGATATCTTATGTACATCCAAATTATTGGTTTGACTTCTTAAGTTACCTGCATAGGTAACAATGAAGTTCCCTTTGTTATCTCTTAATATGCCCCCTCTACAAAATTTCATGAGATTACCCTTAGAGGTGCCATAAAAATTTAGATTTATCCATCCTGGGGATAAGAGTATCCATTTAACATTTCAAACATAAATATTCACTTGATTAGACTTAACTAACTCCCCATAATTGAGGTTTTATTTGGTTGTAATTTTGAATTCATCATCCATAATTTTGTATTTATCATTAATTTTTATATCCAATAAATTTTCACTAATTGATTGGATTATTTCATAGGCCACCCTTTCCATTAACTTCTTCTAACTGTGAAAGAAACATTAAGTTTATTTCCCATTCATAATCCCTAAAACACATGAGGGATAGTGAGTTTACATAATTTTAAAAAGGTTTGACTATAGAAGGGAGATGACCATTGGAGGATAAAATTAATAATTGTATTTGCGTGTATCCAACAGACCTCTAAAGAGTTTAGAATAATTATTAGGGTTTGGTATACAAAGGGACAAAGGAGTAGAAGATGAACCATAAATTCAAAATTATGTTCACACATGACACATCATATAGGATCATAAAACCCTTCTTCATCAAGTTATCAACTGTTATTATATTATTTTGGATCACTATCTAGAAGTTGAAATTAATTTTGGGTAAAATATCCTTTTCCCAAATAGTATTCCAAGGAAAACAATCATAAATTATATTTATAAAATGAATTAAATAAAGGTTTATTGAGGGATAAGGGGATACATTAAACCACCATGTGTTATTTTTATGTGTTCATGTTTCCATTATATATATATAAATATATTAAACATGGCTCCTATCATAGACGATTAAGGAAACATAGGTGGATTTAGATATACGGGCACACATTAGACCATCACATGCCATTTTATTGTTTTCCTATTTCCTATTTAGATCAAATTTGAGTAAACAAGGACCTATCACATGAATTCAAGGAAACGGAAGCCTATTTTTTGATAGGGAATAGATTAGACCACCACATGTCATTTTCTTATGTTATTGTTTTATTTTTATAATGAATTTGACTAAAAGAAGTCCTTATCACATGAAAATGAGGAAAAGGAGGTTATTTAATGATATGGTGCAAATTAGACCTCCACATGCCATTTATGTGTGTTCATGTTTCATTTTTTGATCAAATTTAAGTAAATGGAGACCATATCACATGTAATCGAGGCAAATTATTCTCTCATGAATTTTTAAGGTAAAAGGTAATTCATGTCAATCTAGAAGTTGTATAAGATAATACATAAGATGAAGTGAAAAAAATTGAAATAAATAGAAAATAATATCATCCAAAAAAATCTTAAATATACAACAAGAACTTATTTCTATTTTTAAGAATAACAGAGAAGACAAAAACACGTAAAATTGAGATAGAGGAAAGTGTAAGTTATATGGCTAATGAAATTTAATAGTGGAATGCGAACTAAAATAAGTATTATCTATTGTAAAATATGTTTTCAGACTTATAATTGAATATTAATGACCAATGGAATATAAGGATGAAATGGTTAGATAAAAATACCAAAATATAGAGACATAGATGGAACAAAAGGATAGCAGAGATGGAACAATACAACAAAGAAAGTGATGTAGTGATAAAAGATATGTTTAAATTTTATGTAGGATTAATCCATTTATATTGACATATTTTATTTTCAATTGAAACATTTAATGATAAAAATTGATGATTTAAAATCCAATGAAACTAGAGATGTTGGAAAACTTTTGAAAAAATGGAAAAGATACCCGAAGGACATGTGATGCAGGAGTATTAGGTTTTATTTGTTATTTTTGAAAAAAATTATATTGAATTGGTTTATGAGGTCATATTTTTATATGCTTCATTTTTCCTTTTTTTTTATCATTTTAGCTTGTTTTCAATTTTCCTACCAAAACTAGAAATTTGAAGTTTTAAACTTGTTTGAGGTCATATTTTTATCTCATCCCCTAAAGATTTTTTTTGTAATTATACTTAATTTATGGGTTAATTAAGGTTTTATATTTGTTTTATAAAAATATAAATTCATAAGTGAGTATGTCAAACTCAACCAAGGTTGTTATCTTGAGTAAAGACATAGGTTAAGTTTATGAGTTAGTTAGATAGTTAAGGGGTTTTTGAAATGAATAAGAGGACAAAGAGAGATAGGAATAAATTTTAAAATATAAAAATAAAATAATAGAGACCAATTAACTCTAATATTTTAAATAAATTCAATAAAATAATGTAAATAATGAGGAATTTCTGAAAATAGGGTGTTTACAATGTTGATATAACATGTTTGCATTTAAAACAATGAAAGAATGCCAATTTGAATTCCATTATTAAACTTAAAGATCATATTATGTGTAATTTAATTTATATTATTAAACTTAAAGATCATATTATGTGTAATTTAATTTATATTATATTTTAAATCATAATTATTATCTTTATAATAACATCCATTCATGTTTTAGGTTTAAAAAGATAGTAGAGGTCTTTTATAGTCAAAGAAAAGTGCTTATAATAGTCAATAAAGTGGTCTTTTATCATATTTTAATGACTTTTAAAGGTGAAAAATTGAGTGTAAGAGTATTATATGTGTTTATAATGTTAAAAAATCAAAAATATTAAAATAAATATCTTAAAAATTTAATTTCTCTTAAATTTGAGCTCCCAACCTATACAGGGTTTTAGTGTACTAAAATCAGTATAACTTGAAAACAAAGATTTAAAATTACATGAAATTTTGTGGAGATGTGTTTTATGATGGTTTTGATATTTTTAAAAAATTTTCAATATTTTTTCAAGCCTAAATAACAAATTATTTTAAAAAATTAGATAAAAGGTCTAAAAGAAGGCCTATTCCGAGCATTAAAAACATTAAAATCATCATAATTTGAAAATAGCCTAGATAAATGAAATGAAAATTTTGAGAGAGGTTAATAAAATTTAATTTGAGGTTTTAAATTTGGTTTTATTTTTTTAGGACATATAAATATAAATTTATTAAATAAACTTAGCCTACATACCTGGAAATAAGGTCTATGAAAACCATGTTTTCATATTTTCTTGCATTTTCAAGTTTGAAAAAAGGT
Source organism: Torreya grandis (assembly GCA_037957365.1). Classification (NCBI taxonomy): domain Eukaryota; kingdom Viridiplantae; phylum Streptophyta; class Pinopsida; order Cupressales; family Taxaceae; genus Torreya; species Torreya grandis. The sequence goes on from JARHVA010000117.1 coordinate 5,635,430, forward strand.
ATAAATCAATATGGTGTGTTGATTTAATATAATATTAATTTTTAAGAGTTTATTGTATAAGTATAACAACCCATTTTTATGAAATTTATATTCAATAAGGTTTTAGGCCTAATCATCTCTTTCTTAAGTAAATTGTATGTTTGATGTTCCTTAACCATTAACCATAATTTTTGGTATCAAATCAGGGTTTTGGTTTTAATTCAAGGAAACATAAGGTTAAATATTTCATTTATAAGAGTGAAAAGTCTATTTTCAAAACTGAACTTGTAATAACTGCAAAATGACACTCAAAGGAATGGCTAGAAGTGGTACTAGAGGAGGTGCAAGAAGACAACGAAGAGATGTATTGCTAGAGGAGATGATAAAATTGAAAGAACATTAAGAGAAAATATAATTTGTTCAAATAAAATGTGTTGCAACAAGTGATGTGATTGAAAGAGATTAATAACTAGAAGAAGAGGTTGTAGATGAAGAAGAGGAAGAAAGACTCTTGAAAGCAGTCATAGGAATATGACCCAAGCCTAATTGGAGGTTAAAATATATTAAAGCATTATAAGTATTTAATAACTTGTGAATTGTATATCTACAATGGACAAATATTTTTAATTTTAAATAATAACTGAAGATAAGATGGTCAAGTCTTCTTGTATGAGATTGAATGGACACACATCTCTTTGGTGGGATAATGTTCAAAAAGAAAGAAAGAAAAGAAATGAAGAGAAGGTCAAGTCATGGGATAGAATGGTAGCTAAAATAAAGTCAAAATTCATACTTGTATACTACCAAAAAAATATGTTTAATAAACTCTAAAAATTGAAGTAGAAAGATATGAACTTAACGGATTACACTACAACATTCTAAAAACTTACAATTAGAGCTAGTCACATAGAAGATGTTGTCATGTAGAAGAAGATGTTGAGAATATAACAAGGTAAATAAATGGTCCAAGGTTTAATATTCATAATGAGATCAAAAAATTTTCACCAAGATTATTTGAAGAGGCTTATTAATTTGCTCTCAAGGTAGAAGAGAAGTTGGCTAGAAGACAAAATCAACAATCTAGAGGAGAAGGTAAAAATTTCAAAGCTAGAAGACAACAAGGTGGTAGAAGTTAATTACATGTTTATAATGAAGAATTAAAAATATCGCAAGGTCAAGATAAAAATAAAAGAGGAGTATATTCATACATAGGAAGAAGGTGTTTCAAATTTAATAGATATATTGGTCATAAGTCATACGAATGTCTTTAGAATCCAAAAATAATCCATACAAGAACTGAAGGTAGAAATCAAGTTGTTCAATTTGAAGAAGAAAGTGTAGGATGAGTGTCACATGTGATATAGTCCTTATTGATGAAAATAATACTACTAAATCCAAACAAGAAGGTGAAAGAACCACCCAAAAAGAAGACCTTATTTAGAACTACATGCAAATCAAAAGGTAAGTATTGTAAAGCTATCATTGAAAGTGGTATTAAAGATAAATTGGTTTCCTTAGATATGGTTTAAAAATTAGGATTGAGAATATTAACACATCCCATGTCATACAAAGTACCTCAGCTACAAAAGTGGCATAAAGTACTAGTAAATGAGAAATATAAGGCTGATTTTCATATTGGTAACTATAAGAATGAGATACTTTGTGATAGTATGCATATGGATGTTTGTCATGTGTTGTTAGGTAGACCTTGGAAGTTTGATAGAAGGGTTATACATGATGGAAGCAGTAAAACAAATACATTTTAGAAGGATAACAAGAATCTTACATTGACACCATTTAAATATTGTAGTGAAGTTTAAAACAATACTAAGGTGTTATTAGTGAGTGGGAAATTATTCTTTTCAATGATAAAAGAATAAGAGGTTGGTTATGCATTTATTGCTAAGTCCAAAATAGTCATTACAACTACTAAGTTGACGTATTTGACATTGGAAATTTAGAATTTTTTAGATGAGTATGTGGATATAGTGGTTGATGGGTTGCCTAATGAGTTTTAAAAAATGAGGAGAATAATCCATTATATATATTTCATTCCAAAATATAGTTTGTCAAACAAATCAGCATATATAATGCCCCACTTAAGGATAATAAATAGATAAAAAGGCAAGTATATGAACTGTTAGATAAAGGCAACCAGTCAAATGAAGTTTCCATAAAAATCAATTAGAGAAGTAAGTTTCCAAGTGAGAAACATATGATTGGGGATAAAATTTTTGTCTTGAATGACAACAAGAGAGTGAGGTTATCATATGAAGATGCCAAAAATGAATTTAAAAATAGTAAGGAGCAAGAATGCTGTGAGCAAGCCATAGAGGAAGGAGTTATCATTAAATATAATATAGATGTGATATATTTGGAGAAACAAAATGATATATATGAATATTTGTAAATAAATGAAAGGATAAATGAATTAGTGTTACAAATTTCCATGAAGGAAACATGGGAGATAGAAGTTACACAAGCTAGTGTACACAAGAAGATGATAGTGGAAGATCAACTATGCAAAGGATATAAAATCATATATATATATATATATATATATATATATATATATATATATATATATATATATATATATATATATATATATATATAATAAAACCTTGGAGATTTATTAAATGGAGCATTTTATAACCCATGGTGTTAGTGAAGAGCATGAACAATATGTTACAATTGGAGAAGAGTTGAACAACATGTCTTTGAGGCATGATAAATTTGTTGAAGGAGTAGTTTTGGGAGCTCTTGATTCCTTTAAATTTTTTGATATGTGATTAGATAAAGTAATTGATAAGATGGAAAATAAAATACATAAGTGTGTTTTAGTTTAGCATGTTCATATATATGAGAAGCAAAGTGAGGAGATAGAACAAGAGGATATTAATGTTAATTATTAAAACAATAGAGGAGTGTATTAAAAATTATATATATAGTTGATATCAACATGGAATAATTATATTATTCCATTAATATTAACATGGAGACAAAATATGACAATAAAATGATGGTACAATAATGTTCTCAATATGACATACAAGAGGGAGTTCATTTGCGATAGCTAGAGGTGAAAAAAAACTCTCACAAGGATAATTGAAATAGATTGGAAAGAATATGAATTACTATTTTTAATGTGTTAGACCTATATATTTTCATATTATAATAATACACAACAAAAAAAACTTTCAAATGTTGATGAACATGCCATTTATTAGACACAGCATTGAAGATCCCATTAACATGAGCTGATGAATGCTTTTGTACACAAGGAGCATGAGCATAAGGTTTTAGTTTTTATTTTTTCAAATTTTGTCCTTGTAATAGGTTAAGGAGGTCAAATTTTTTATATTTTAATATTTTACATGCTTTATTTTTCCTTTTTAATCATTTTAGCTTGGTTTCAATTTTCTTGCCAAAACTAGATTTTTGAATTTTTAAACTTATTTTGGGGGTTTTAAGATCTTCTCTCATATCCTAATTCATGGTTTTTTAATGATCCTCCATGTATGGGTATATTAATTTGTTAAAAATTTTCTATATCAATTCAAATGTATTAATTCATACGTGACTATGTCAAATTCAAACAAGTTTGTTATCTTGAGTAAAGACATAGGTTAAGTTTATGAGTTAGTTAGACATTTGAGGAGTTTTTGAAACAAAGGATAGGATAAATAGAGATAATATTACATGTTAAAATATAATAATAAAAATATATATACCAATGAACTCAAATATTTTAAAAACATTCAATAAAATAATGCAAATAATGAGGAAGTTCTAAAAAATAGGGTATGTATTATGTTGTTGTAACATGTTTGCATTTAAAACAATGAGATAATGCCAATTTGAATTATATTATTAAAATTTAATATTATTCTATATGTAATTTAATGTATTTTGTATTTTAAATCATCATTATTTTATTTATAATAACATCCATTCATGTTGCAGGTTTGAAAATACAGTACAGGTCTATTACAATCAAGAAAAAGTGCTTATAATAATCAAGAAAGTGGTTTTTATCATCTTTTAATGATATTTAAAAGTGAAAATTGAGTTTAAAATTATTATATATGTTTTTATAGTGATTCCCAATAAAAAATATTCAAAAATATATCTTAAATTTTTAATTTTTCTTAAATTTGAGCTCTCAACTTGTATACAGTCAAATACAGTCAACTAGGGTTTAAGTGTACTAAAAACACTATAACTTGAAAATGAACCTTTAAAATTTCATGAAATTTTTTGGATTCATGTTTTAGGATTTTTTTAAGTGTTAAATTTATTTTAATAATTTTTTTAGACATTCAAATTATTTTATTCAAAAAACTCAAATTGTAGGTCTAAAACAAGGCCTATTTAGAGCATTAAAAACACTAAAATCATCGTAACTTGAAAAAGACCTAGTAAAATGCAATGAAAATTTTTAGATATGTGAATGGAGTTTAATTTGAGGTTATATTTTTTTTTAAAATGTTTTATAATACCTAGACATAAATTTATTATAGAAATTCAATCAACAACCCTACAAATAAGGTCTATGAAAACCATGTTTTCATATTTTATTGAAGTTTGAAGTTTGAACAAAGGTATAAATTTATATTGTGAGTTGTGATAAAATAAAATGAAATTTTAAGATACTATTATGCATAAATATTCTTTTTTTAGTTAAAATTTGTAGTCAAGATGGTATTAGGCCTTATCTTCCTTAAACCCTTCATCAACACGTAATTGAAGACTTGCACTATAGTTAATTAGGCCATGAAATATATGGTTAATATACTATATAAATTTGGACATCATACATGAATTTATATGGGATATTCATATATTGATGATGGTTTGATTGTAATGCTTTATAAATGACACAATCCTACTACTGTTATTCATTACGAAACTATGGTTTTATTCAATCTTGAATGACAAACATTATTAATTTCAAATCTTTAATTTTGTGGAAATATGTGTTTTAAAACACTTAAATTATGTATTAAATAATTTTAAATGTCAATCTTAACCTATATTTACCATAAATGACTTGCTCATACACATATAACACTTGTCCACAATTCTTACTAACCATTCACCTATCTATCAGCTCAACCTTCTCGATTTTCTATCAATCACCTATAGGAATTACATAATCTATACCTAAATTAATTATTATCCTTATTTTACTATTACCTGATCTTAGATCATGGTGTCCTATATCATAGACATTTTTGGTCATAATGGGTAGATCTAACTATTGGATTCATCCACCTATACTAGAATTATTGACTCACCTTGCAATGGTCACTTTTCAAAATCCAAACCTTTCCCTTGGGTTGTTTTTAAATTTCACATATTAGTGGTGGAGAAATTTACCTAAATAATTTACTATTTATACAAATCAAACTTATAAATAGACCTATCTAGCATTCTCTCATCTAACACTTATCAAATAAAATTTAATATTTACACAATGAGAAGTACATTTATAAATAGTCCAAATTTGCAATTGCCTCAAAGGAGTGGGCCCTATCCAGTTATAAATCACATAAATTCAAGCCAATATTTCATATTTTCAATTGTATAAATACAAATTATAGGTTTCATCCATACTAGTGGATCATTATTGCACATATATACCAAAGTGGGAAGAACTACATGTAGTTTGAGCCCTCTTCAAAGTGTTGTATATGTAGGTAGTGTTGAATCACTCATTAGGGAGTGGTTAGGGTTAAATCAACCTATCATTCTTCCCTATTTATATATGTTAACCTAGTGTCTAAAATGGAGCCAAATATTAGAGATAAAAGGGACACATTTGTGGACTTGTGTATAGGAGCATGCTACTAATATTAAAACAAGGCTTTCAAATAGTCACAGTGATTTATGAAAAAAAATGGCACAATTATCAATGATGTATCTAGAAGACTTTTTATTTCCTTATATACAACAAGCATTCATACATTTTTGAAATAATCTAGGCAGGTTCAAAAAATCAATTTACAGATCCAAGTGACTCCTAATCTAGTTTTAGTCATCCTTTCACCTACACACATTCTCAGACCATATTTGAATAGTAATAAACTAGGTACCTTGATCCTCTTGGTCATTTTCATAAATAATAAAGTTAAATTGAACATCTAATTTTAAAATTTATATCTTCTTAATTTATAAATATCTTAGGTAATTTGAATATCTCCAATTTTATCTTGTTTAGATAACTAAACAAAAATAAGGTAAAACATATTGGTGAACATGATCCTTATCTTGAGCATGCTAAAAAATAGGTATCTTATCCCTTAGGGTTTCATCCTTTCTCCAAGGGTTTCATATATTTGTATTTAGGCTTGATTTATGAACTCTTCTAATAATTCTCTCCTTTGATGTTAGGGTACTAATCCTTTGAACCTTGGAATTTGATGATATCCCTCATATTAGGAGTAGGTTTGGTGTTTGTGTTACTTATAATATTAGGTCTTAGTATATTTCAAAGTGATAGATTGAGTGGTTTTTAAATTAATCATATCATATTTATATGGATACCCTTACATAATATACTTTTGTGTATATTCATCATATGATAACAATATCCATTTCTACTGCTTAATCACTCATGCTAACTATCCTAGATCTATAGGCTAAGGTGGTGCAGCTAGAGCAAGGTTCTTATATATAATTGGGACAACTTGATTATTCTCTTAAATATCATAGGAATCTTTCTTCAAACCATGATATTACAAATTTGATTAAAAATAATCTTTTATTGCAAGCCACAAATTTGATCAAATATGATTTTAGATTAAAACATGTACAAACGTTAGGATACAATGGTCAATAATTAGGTGAGCATGCAAAAGGAATTATTAACCTTATGGCCCTTCCTAATTTTAAATTAGACAAGGAATTGGATATGAGGATATTTCCCACATTTAAAATAAATTAGGACACAAAACATGCATACTCATACATATTTTTTTAATTCTACACAAGAAGCTTAAACAAAATTTCATGATTTAAATGAGGCTTCTCATAAGGAATAGCTATCCACCCAAATTATAATAGGCCAAAATGTCCCATTATTTATCCAAGTGAAAGTGTTAAACAAGAGAGTTAATCAAGTGTTAGTAGACAATAGATCAAGGTTTAATATTTGAAACATAACTTTCCTACAAGTATTGGGCATTAACATGGATTCTATTAAAAATTAGATAATATCATTAGAGGATTAGATAGTATCCATCACCAAATGCTTGGAAAAATCACATTGGATGTGACAATGGGATCTAAGATGCTAAGTACCTTGCTTCAAAATTTCCTAATAAACTACAATACAACTTACTCTTAGGTTGATCATGGATCCACTCTATGGAAGAAGTACCATCCACATTACATACATGTTTGAATTTTTTACACCAATGAGATTTTTACACTTATTGTGTAAAAAAAAAACCACTTTTATTATTGTAATAAAATGCAACCTAATAATAGACTTGTACTACCAGGTTGACAAAATAGGTAGTTTTCAAGATTATTTAAACCTCCTCATAAGATTTAATATAATATAATTGAGTGCAACCTCTTATCTCTCCCTCAAAAAAATAGGTTAATATGAGTAAGGATACACCTAAGGGATATAACAAAAATGTAAACTACATCTATCATAGATGTAAAGGAAATTCTACAGGCATATGCTTTACATCAAGATATAAGATACAACATTCAATTGATAATCATATTATTGAGCTCATTGACATAATTTCATAGATTCATAAATTAGGGGTAAAAACCATTCTCTTAACTCCAGATATGTCTTCACAACAACTACATATACATTCTTCAATAACATAACATAATTCACAGCTTATTATGAATATTATAGCTATAAGACATATGCATGGTATGCATGGTATGTTCCACTATGATAGTGATGATGGATATTGTATAGTTAAATATAATTTAGTAGATTCAAACATTCATACTCATGATGGTGTTCACCTATGGTAGGTAGAATTCATGCCAATTGATACATGACCTATAGATGGGAATCCTGATGATGGGATCATCATTTAAAAATAACATAATATTTTTTTTCTTGTTTTTTAATCTCCCCTATTATATTATATTGACATGGTATGTGTACATATGCTCTTTTATTGATAACTTTGTATCCCTTCATTTGATTAGGATATTTTCCTTTGTCTTTACCTTTCGATTATTTATCATGATCCATACATCCATGACTTATATCTTTTGATGATGCACCCTTTACATCTTGATCCTAATACACATTCATTATATTATATTACTTTCTCACCTCTACATATTGAATATATATTCTTGATATTGTTATGGATTACATAGAAATTACATTATCACATAAATTCATTCCTACATATTATAAAATGAGTAAAATACTAATTATTTCCCATCGGGAACATTAAATTTCCTATTTCCACATTTCTATCAAGATACACATATATAATGAGGGCATGTTGTTTGACTTCACTTCCTTGATTTTTATTTGATAATTACTTGTGGTGATTACTATGCCTTGATATATGCTATAAATTTATTAGATCCCTTCCATTATTCTATTTTAAGATCCTTTCATAAATTTAGATCGCTTTTTTTGTAGTTCTAGTTGGTTTACCTATATTAATGGTTACACAAAATTAGTTGACTATTTTATATCTCATTAAGTTGTGTTTTTGTCCTATAGTGCCTTGTAACAATGTGTTTGATGGGGTTTTATTTCACCATCAAGGCATCTTTTAGAATTATTGTGGATTACCTATTATTATTGGTTAATATAAATTAGTGAAATTATAGTGTTGGTATCCTTAAATATTGTAGATTCCTAATCAAAGTTAGTGTGATTTTTATTTTTTATGTGTATAAACATTAGTGAAAATAAAACATCATTCTCTTCCCAACTGAATTTTTTTCTTAGGAAAAAATCTAGATATATTTTAGATTTTCCTTTAAGATTGAATGACACAAAAAAATTGTATCATAATATCTATGAATTTTTTTGGTTTTATATTTAGTACGTTTCATGTTAGGCCTAAAACTATCTAGGCATGTTTATCTATAATTAACATTAAAAAATTAGATTCTCTTTAACAAATATCAACAATAAAAAATTAACCACTACAACATCAAACTAGACTTTCATAACCTCATCTTTAAATAATACATGTATAAAATGTTGACTATCAAGAAACCTCTACCAATCATGTATCTCTATCATTTATACATTCATATTCCAAGCCTCACCTTTTAAATTGATTTTTAAAGTCTGCATATATATTTCCTAATTAGCCATATAATTAGTAATTTTTTTGTATAGAACACTTAAATTTTATTTGGGAAAATGAGATTGGATTTATTATTAACCACTCCATATTATATTTCCATCACTAGAGGGAAGCCTAGGCTTCAACCTTACATATACTGATGAGAAATTGAGTATCCCCTTGTATATGTATAAAATATATTTCAAATAATAACTTGAAAGATAATTTAGGTTGTCATTATAAACAATTAATAGTTTTTTTAGGAAATCTAGATAATCAAAGATTTCTTGGTATACATGTATGTATAGAAATAGGAAACATCTCATAATTGGTACCTCATCATTTCAATAATTAGAGGAGATTTTATATTCTTATTTAATAATTACACATTTTTGTTAAATGTAATGTGAAGAATAATATAAATTTCAACTAATGTAGAATTGACATGGTTTGAATATCATTGTAGTCTTAAGAGTTCCTTTATTGAAGGCCTTTCACATATTTCTTTTTTTTTCTTTCCAGCATTATAAGAAAATGCAACCCATTATATATGTTAAAACCAAAAATAAATAGGTTCACATATCATTATTGAAACTACTATATGTGCCTTATTTTTATTTTTTTTACATTTTAAACCCTACATGGAATCATTATTTTGGTTTTTATTTTGACTAAAATTTAAGAGTGAAAGATGGAACATACATCCAAATCATGAAAATATAAGAGAATATGTTCCCCATCATAAATCTATATATATTAAAACATTATTAATTTATCCAATACAAATATTAAAAAATATATATTAGTTTTCCTCAATACATTAGTGTCATTTAGAAATTTATTCCACAAAAATATATCAATTAGATATGATGTTTGTCAAATGATAAGGTCCTCTTGGGGTTCAATCAATACCATATGCACTCTTCCAAGGAGGATGGTTGGAAATTTTATATTTTTTTCTTTTTTCATTTGTTTTTTTCTAAAATATAATTTATATTAAGAGTTACATGGATATGAATACAAAAATTTACATATATCCTAATATAGGCCTTACAAATTTTAGCTAGACTAGAAGAATAATTATATCCATAATTCCATATTTGGAAATTTATTTTGTGTTCTTGGAATTTTTGATATTATAGGGGGATGATTCAAATATGTTTTTTTCATAAAATGTGTTAGAGAAAAAATATATATGGTTGGAGAACTTGGAGTTCACATTTGCAGTGAATTATCTAATTCTTGGGAAATCTAAACCTAAAGAGCAGGTTATGAATAACTTACACAACCCATTGTATGATATATTATTTTTAAATATCTAGATGTTTGCATGCATGTATAGAATAAATATGTTAGGATATAATTATAATTTTTTATGGAAGTAGCATTGGAAAGGAGAGAAATTTGAGAAAATGAAGTGCATGAATATTGTCTAGACTAAATCAGTTGATGTATGGAAGAGAAGAATATTCAACATGTAGACACCTAAATCTGGCCACCAATAACCTCCAATCAAGCTTTTGACCAATTTTCACCCAAAATGCATAATTTAGCCTAAAATCACTAAAACATGCTAAATGATGTGAAACTAACATATTCAAGTACTGATTTTGGCTAGGGTATCCCTAAATGGGGCAATGCAATTTATGGGCCAACTAACTTTGATCATATCATTTCAAGTCAAAATACCAAATTTGCACCTATGTGCTCTGGATTGCTCTTTCTTATCAAATATCTTGCACAAGATGTGTTCCTTTGTTATTTTTTGTTGGTAAAATCCTAAACAGTAATACGCATCCAATGCATCTAACATCACCTTTCAATTATAATCTAATCAAATTTTGGATAAATAACAAGGCATTCTGGTCAATTTGAGTAATTTGTGCACAAAGTGCTTACACATGCTTAAGAGATAATTAAACCAAATAAAGGCCTAATTAATAATTCCATGGAAACTTGTTGAATTTTTTTTTTTGGAAATGAATATTGAATATATGCATCATCAGGTGACCTCATTTCTTGAGAAGACATCTGTAGGCCATAAATGCCACAAATATCAGGATTCATGCCCTCCATGCCTCATCAATGACTTCCATGATGCCCTCCATGCCTCTTGATTTCCCCTTCTTCCAATGTCATGATGAGGATAATTATAAACTTAATTCCAAAAATTGAATTAATCCTCAACCACACATCTCAATCTCAAGATGGATGGTTCAGGTTGATTCTAGACATTCTCAAAAATCTATAAATAAAGAGGCCATGAACATCCTTTCTAAGACTTGATTAAGCAAAGTTATAATGCAAAAAAGGTTCCAAAACCTTTAAGAAACTAGTTTTACCATTCAAAATTTATTCCAAGCCAATCCAAGCCACAAGTCAAAGGTGCCAAGGAGAGATGGAGGTAAACAAGCTTCCATTACCAAGGACTTCATGAGCACAAGCTGAGCAAGCCACTACAACAAGCATTTTGTAGCATCCAAGGGAGGTAAAAGAAAGTTTCTTTTGAATTTTAGTTGTGTGTTTTATTCATATTTGTTAACTAAGATCTCCCTAGTGTCTAAGCCTAGAGATGTTATGCTAGTTAATGTGTTTATTTCATTTTGTTTTCATTTTGAAACTAACACTATACTAACCATCGTCTCTTGAGTCAAATTCTTAGATCACATTATGGCATGCTCGATGGGACTAGATGCATCCCAAACATGAATAAGATCATTTGGTATCTTTAAAATCTTCATTTGGATCATTAAAAATCTTGTAAATTGATTTTCTAACTTTGTTTTGCCATTTTTTGTTTGCTACAGGTTTACATAGTAACTGACATTGGTTAGTAAAACTGACATCAATTGGATAACTATCATCAGTCACATTAGTATAATCGATGTCAGTTAGATAACCATCATCAGTTAGTAAATGTAACTATCATCAATTATATAAACTACATCAATCACTCTATTTTTCTTAAAACATAGACCTGAGAGCTCTTTTTCTAAAGTTCATTATTTCAAACCTAAAAGAGCTTTAAGGATAAAGGAAATGCTAACATTTTTCTTGCAGGACCAAGCTTGAGATTTGATAAAAACATGTTTAGATCACCTTTTTCATGCTTAAAATGAATTATGAACATTATTTTGGGTGCTTAAAGTAATATTTAGGTGCTTAAGTGAGTTTTTAGCATTATTTTTCAAAGTTACAAATAAGACTAAGGAGTCAAATGAACACCACCTCATTTTCCATTTGGGCTTAAAAATGAACTCACCTTTTCAAGTTTTTGTATTCACCTAGTTGTTTAAATTGAATTTTTGTTGGAAAAAAGAGGGGTGTTGTGTGTATGCTCTTCCACTTTCCCTTTAGGGAACCCTTGGAATCAAAAACACCATTCCTATTGTAAGTAGCCTAGTCTAGGGCTTAGAAAGAAAGTCATCTAAAGCACTCCCCAAAAACTTTTCAAAGTTTGGGTGACCTTGAAAATGACCCTAAAGTCTTTCTACTTTCATGCTTTCTTTATTTTTATATAAACTTGTCTTATCAGGGGGACTTCATCACCTCCCATGACTTCCTTAGGGAAACATTGACCCAGGGTTTCCCCTCCATACATTGACTTCATTCGGCTCCTAATTAGAGTTACACATGGGACATAGTGGCACTTTGGACATCACACTACACTGAGCAAACAATAAGATGTAGTGGTTATAAAAATGACTAGACCTTTTTAAAATAAGCTAAGTGATACGGACCCAAAATCCATGCTTTTCTTTTGCATTGTTTAGAGTGAAAGTCATTGTGAAATTGATTCTCCTAGAACATTTTGAAACTTGTTAGATCTTAGACAAATCCCCACTTAAAATGAAAGTATTATTGGGGCAAGGTGCACCTCAAGGTCCATGTCACAATAATATCATTTGAGAGAAGGGGGGTATAAAAAACCCTACTATATAATGCACATTTACTTTTGGATGAAAACTTAAAATCCTTTAAAATGACGTATATTGATAGATTATAACAATACCAAGTAACATTGTCAGTTTAGGATCTAAGAGAGATTAATTAGTTGGTTTTGTCCTAGATTGAAGTCTTGTTTGAAGTCAAAACTTGGTGTAAACAAACAATTCAAACCAAACACATAGTCCTGATTTTCCTTTGAACAAAGAGGCATTATGTTGCCCACGTGAAAACATCAATTTGACTTATTCAAAGTTCATAAAAATATTAGGAGTCATATCATCCACTTTGGCATAGTTATGCTACCCAATTAAGTCTAGACCTTTACCAAAGTTGTTTTAATTCCTTCACTTATAATCTAAATTCAGAATTGCACCTTTATAAGTTCATAAGGTTTATATGTTAATTGGGTTATCCATTTACACTAAACTTGAGGTAACTTAGGTTTAATTTCCAATTTGGGTTGAAGGACATTTAAGACTCATAATCATTATCATCAATTGATAGACTTAATCCATTTTTTGCTAAACACTTGCACTTTGAATCTATGCACCACAACATTCTGAGTTAAGAAAAGTAGTGTTATGTTGTCAAAATTATGGGAATTTGTCTATTCTTTAGAGAGATTTTGAAACAAAATTTTTTATCACACATTTTAGGTAGTGTAGCATCATTACGCTACTCAAAACATTTTAAATATTATTTCATAGACCCTCTTTCATAGAATTTAAATTTGTTCTTAAATTTTCAAACTAATCTGATTGTACTTTTGTGATCTTTTATCTATCACAATTATACTATTCACTTTTGTCTAGCTTATTTATCAAAAAAACAAAGTTTTATACCATTATTTATGAGAAAATAAACTATCTCTAAAGTGCCTCTTGTTTCATACCTTATACCTAGTTGATCAAGTTCATATCCAAGAATCACATGCCTTGAGTTTGTTACAAGTGTTTCAAATCCATTGGATTAAAACTTTCATCTCTTTTAAAGTCTATATTTTGACATTGTTTTGCCAAGAGTCCTAGCACATGCCTTGTTTGATCCTAGCTTTTGATGCCACATTTGGCCAAAAGATCTAGCAACTTTTAAATTCCTAGATTAGATTGATTTGAAACACTTCAACCTTAGAGTTTGGCATTTTGATTTTTGGTCCATCTACTTGCTTATCTTTATGTGAATCGTGAAATGTTAGATACTTCATGCTAGCTTGTTTCCTCACAAATATTTGCTTAAACCTTTTGATCCTTTTGACAAATCTAGACCAAGTTGGAACATCATCTGTTTTAGATTTTATCCCTTTTTGAGTTTGTAGAACTCTTTGACATTTTATCATAAATAATTGACTATGGATCCCAACATGTATTCCTACACTCATAGTGGACTCATATAGAATCCAAGAATTAGTAATGTAGTTACATATGAAGAAATAGTGCAAGACCCCTACATGGATAATATTTCTTATGATATAGATTCTTATCCCTCTTATAATACTCAATCAGGGGCACAAAACCAAGATCCCTTGGCTAACTATTTGGTTAACACACCACCTTATTTAGAACAAGACCAAGAACAAACCACACAATACCTAGCTACAATACCCATAGTGGATGAGCTAGTTCTTCAACAATCATATTCTGCTAATACGGCTTCCATGTATGATCCATTTTTGTTTGAGTGACATTTGTTAGAGAAAAAAGATGAGATTTTGGTTAAATCCATAGAGGTGAGAGTGCCCCATAATATCATTTACAATCAATAGGATTCTTCTATAAATCCTATGGCTCTAGTCTAAACAATGTATCAAGACACTAATATATCTAATCAAAGAAAAAACATCATGGAAAATCACTTTAATCAAATGAAAATAGCATATCAAACCTACCTAAATCTAGCATGTAATTTCAATCAAAAGAACATGGTGAGTAAGCCTCTTATTGACCTAGTTCCTTCAATAGGAGTGTTGATAGAGTTCAATATATAAGAGAATCTGAGTTTTGAGCCATTCATACAAACCAATTCAATAGATAACTTGATGCATATTACCATTATTGAAGAAGTGTCTTCAAAATCTATACAAAATAGTGAGCCAAATGTAGTGGATAATGTGCAAGTAGCATCCAATCCTGATCAAAGTGGTACTAATGTATAAACAACTAGCTAACAACATGTGCATGTAGTTAATCCCATGAGTAGATCATCATACCAAGGAATAAGAGTTTATACATCCTAACCTCAACCAAATACTTCCTCAAGTGTACAACCTATGGGATTAGGTAATCAAACAATGGCCAATATTACACCTTAATGATAGAATGTGATGAATCCTACTCCTCCTCAACAAGTAACAAGTAGTATTCCATAATAACAGGCAAAATCTAGTGTATCAATGCAATAGAGGACAAATACATTGCCACCTCAATCATGGGTAACTAATGCTCCACCTCGCTAGGTAATGACAAACATACATCTTCAGTTGCAGACTAATATGCCAATCTAAAACAAAGCAATGACTAGCCAATAATGTGCAAATATTGGTCAGCGATAGATGTTGAATTTGCACCTATTTTCACTTCCCCTTAGGGATTCATGTAATAAGGAGGCCCCCATATTTTTCAAGTACCTACTAGACAACCATTGGTTCAAAATATGCCACAAATTTAGAGATAGGGTCTTGGTCCACAAGTTCCCACTTAACAACAAGGTTCAATTAGTTGATAGCATGTCCCTTTTCAACCAAAACAGGCACAATATAGTTATATCCCTCTATCTCAACCATAAAATCCTCCAAGTCAAACCTTTACTGCCAACCCAAACTAGAATATCGCACAACCCAAAGTGGGTGAAGGGCCCTGGATGGTAACTAAGTCAAACAATCCATAGTGACACAGGAGCACATTCACAAAGGGTGAAATTCAATTTTAGGATAAAAGTGGTTATCAAAGCACAACTTAGAACAACAAAAATATCAAAAATCAAACTCAGAATAAGAAATAATACCAAAAGCATAGGTAAATCATGAAAAAAATGCAAATCTACCTCACTAAAATGAATCTTAGCTTTCAAATCAATATGGGTTTGGTTGAAAATAACTATAATAGTTTGATTATTAAGGTCAAGGGTTGGGCAAGCATGCTCAAGGCATCACTACTCCTATTCCAACAGTTGATAATATTTGTCACCAAGGTTTGGGATTTATTGAACATCCTAAGGAGAATCATTTACAAACACAATTCATCAAAGGAAAAAGATCTAGATATAACAAAAGTCAACATTAGCATTTCATTAGTTCAAAATCAAGATGATAATGATAAGTGGAACAATACAGGTTATTATGATTTTTAAGATACCAATAATGAATCCAAATATTCAAATTTATATTCATAGCCAATCCCTCATGCTTCAAAATCATGCATGATTCCTTTATTTGATATAGGATAATATGATAGGGGTCTCTCATGAGACTCATTGATTAGTATCATTCATTTTCAGTTTTTTTACATAATTTTTTAAAATTACTCATACACAACTTCTTTCCAAATTCTTGTCCATAGTCTCCTTATGATAGATTTTACGTAAGCATATATCAAAAATATAAAAAAACATACAAATACTTTAAAAATACAAAAACATTCAAATAAATCAAAAACACCAAAGACATTTCAATTGTATGCATTATCTGTGCTTTACATTTCTACTACCATGATAGACTTACATTTGTTATTCTATGTTATTCATTATCAATTTATCTACATTATCATGATTCACTTGATATTCTTTGAGTGTGTGTAGTGACATCTAGATCCCTGATTTCTTTACTCTACCCATGGCGGGGGCATCCTAATTCATACATTTGAGACACACATCAATATATCTACCCACTAGGGGCATCTTCTACATGACTACACCATCTACGTTATGTCATTCCTACACCACACGCACTAGTTATCATGTTGATGTACATTATTTACTAGCTTACACAGATTACTTTACTAACATTCACTAGTATATAGCACTTACATATTTCATAGCATATACCTAATCTTGTAATCCGTGTCTTACATACTTTCACTTCTTTATTTGATTAGTTAGATGCGATTGTATTTTTAGTATTTTCATTCTTTCCTTTCTTGCTTTGAATAACTAGATATGATTTCATTTCTCAGTTTTTATTCTATGTCTTGTGTGTGGCTTAGGACATTTGCCAATGTCCTTTGTTGTTACTCTTCTATGTGCCTGTGGCCCTTATGCCAACCTTGATTTTTCAACTATATGTGAATGTGGCATTTGAACATGCCTTGTATGCTTGATTTTTAGTTTGAGTCACATGTACCCATGTCCTTTGTTTTCTTGGCCCCTTGGCCACTTTGGTATGCTTCTTTCCTTGCTTGATTGTTTACTTATTTTCTTCTCAATTGTTTGCAATGTCATGATCCACATCATGCATTATATTGCTTTCTTGGCTAAGGACATCATGTTCCATCCCTCCTTAACAACTAATAACTAGAAACTAACAAATAACTAGACTTCTAGTTTCAATTAACTATATTACATATGTTATTACATTTGTATATCTATCTAGGCATACCCTTAGTGATCTAAAAATATGCATTACAAACTATGTTATATCTTGAGACATATTTTTTATTATCATCACTATAACATATATTTTTGTAGCATAACACACTTTTAGGGCTCTTTATTTTGAGGGAAGTCATTACAGGGTCTTCATTTCTACCCTTAGAAGAAGAGACAATAAATAGGGGTTTTGTCACAGAGATCAGAGCGTCTAACTGATCAAAAACTAGCTTTTAGAACACCCAGAATAGTATTTAATCCTCAAAATAGGTAAAACAAACTAGACAAATAGTGCTAATTATAAAATGGTCTTCAAAATCAACCTAGGACAAGAGCACTAAGTTTGGACTACAATGTTGGATAGTAGGGTGTCATATTCTAGTGCTCTTATCCAAACAATAAAAAACCCATATTTTCCAAAAATAGACAAAAAGATAAGTACAATTATAGTTTTGTTAGTAATAATTTAGTTCAAAATTAGTCTAGTTTCTTTTAGAGAATCTAGATATATGAGATATCATGTGTAGTATGATGGCTCTCACCTTTAGTTATAGATTAGGCAGTTGGTATAACTTCCCAATCAGAATACATGTTATATACACCACTAATTTGGGGTAATGTGCATGACACATTTTACTTCTTTTCTTTCCAATTTTAGTATATTAACCATTTATTATCAATAGTTATGCACCTTATTCAATTTATAGGTGGTTGACATCATTTTTGAGTGGCTTCTACATAAGCCTATTGCCTATTTTTGGAGTGGCTTTCATTCAAGCCTAACATCCACCTCTTTTATCCAAGTTGGCCAAGAGTGGCCTAGTTTCTAGCACATTTTTGGCTATCCATGCCACATTATTAGATTAAAAAACATTCATGGGCTTGAGGAGCTATCTCATATGATACATTCATACTGGTATTAGTTTATAGCTTCACATCATGGGGCAATGATAGAGATAATGAATTGACTAGTCTTTGCATTCTTGAGCCACCTACTCAAAGGGGATAGATACATAATCCAAACATCGACTAGCACACACATGATCAAAGATATTCACTTGGTGGATGATGATGGAGCCAAAGGGCCAACATTTTTATTCTTGAGCCACTCTCAGGGAATTGAGTACTCAGATCTATTCATGATATTACTCTTGGTACAATGTTATTCAACACATACTTAGCATCACTCAGCACCATAATAGGATTTATATTGATCTATGTATCCAATGAGGTGTATTCATTCATTTCTCTTCCTCTCTCTCACCCATATTTGTACATTCTCATTTTAGACATAGCATATCTAGTAAGAATTGATCTACTCTTTGTTTTCTCTCACAGATTTACAGTTCACAACGTGCTCTCTCTACACACACCCAACATCACACAAATTCATGAGCTTCAACCATGTAGGTAAGTTTAGGTATGCTTTATATTTTTCCTTTATCTTAGTATTTCACTTTGATACATTAATAGAATAAAGGGGGGTAAAAGTAGTCATTTAAAATGTAAAAATTAGTAGCTTGAGTGTGAGTCATGAAACCTAACCCATAGGTCCCTCTTGCTTGCTCTCATGACCCTTATAGGCACCTTTTCACTAATTCTCAGTCATCTATAGCCTTCTTGATAGTGATTCCACTTCTTCCAACCTAATTTTCCCATGGAAAATCCATCCCCCTAGGTCTCATACCCTCAGGACAATAGCATCCAACTTCAACTATAGCACTAGACCCTAGGGTGTCTATTTCTGGTGCTCCTATCCAAGTGCATTTTTGGCTCCAAATTTTTTTTCTTCTGGTTCCTATCCTTCTTCTTATCAACCTAACATGAATATATTCGACTCATGACTAATAGATCTCTATATAAGCCCATTCAAAGTTCATTTAGAAGGGGTTGGAAAATATCACAAAGCAAGAAACAATAAAATCATGATTACTAAGGGATATCTCCCCATTCTTTGCAGATAGCCTTCCAATACAACCACAATTTTATTCAGACCCTTACACTAGTCCCTATCCACCTCAGGCACACCTAGTTTTAGCATTTTGTATCTTCATATACACTATTATATAAATCACATCAAGTGGGAGAACTACATATGACTTGATCCCTCTTTGGAGTATTGGTATGTAGGAAATGTGCCCCCATAAGGGGTGTGGATACACATTAAGTGCATCTTCACACACTAACCCCCCCTCTTTCTAAATTATTTTCCAATGCATAATGGAGTATAGGGTTTGAATATTAAATTATCAGGGGTATCACAGATAAGCTTATACAGAGATAGCAGACAAAACTAAGAAAGCTCAGGTCTCTAATACAATAGTGGCAGAAGAGGACTATAGCAATAGACCCCAAGGTGTCTTATTTTGGTACTCTTATCCTTTCACAAAATGAAGGTTAGATCTTGATTCATGACACTGTCATAGTTATACACAATAGATTCTAGACCTTGTATCAGCTATCTCAATCCAGTTTAAGCTAAGTTACATTTCTCTTCACTTATTACTATTTATAAAAAGATTTAAATTAAAAATTAAATTATACAAATTATTACCTTAATTATCTTGATATTATTTAATAATTTAATTAGCTCAGACCCTTAACTAAATTAAGAATGAAACTCCAAAATTCCCAAAATAGTTAAATCACACATTGAATTTTATTATCATATCTATATATTCAAATGTTTCAATTTCAATAGTTTAATTTTGTTAGTTTAGTTAACTTAATTTAAAATATATTAAAATGTTTCTTCCTTTTCTTTAAATTTTGTTATGATGTTAGAGTCAATTCTTATCTCTTTATTTATGTTAGGTTGTGGAGCTAAAAGCTTCAACCTTTTGCAAACTAAGGAATAGATGGTTGCTGAGTTCCAGAGGAATCGGCATCGGCAGCAGGACCGACGTCGGCAGAGTCCAGTGCAGAAGGCCACCAGTGATGGCAGGAAGTCGGCTGACGTCGGCAGAACCAGACAAGCAGGACCGACGTCGGTCGCCTGTGTGTTCCAGAACTGCCCGTTTCACGGACAGTTAGTTAAGTAAACGAAGAGTTTGCATGTTGAGACCAGTTAGAGTCTTGGGCTGCGAGGATAATAGTCTAAATTAAGAGTCTAAGTTAGTGTTTGAGTTAGGGATCTATTTATAGACCCATTGGCATGTATTGTTAAAAAAAGAGACATGAGATAGAAAGGAAGAGTTCCTTCTAGTTGTAAGATCTATGAGTTGCAGGTTGTTGCAAGCTCATTGGTGATCTACATGTAAGTTTGGTCTTTGAATTGCAGGTTGCAGGTTCATGAGAGATCAGCTTGAAGTGCTATAGAGTGCTTGGTGTACCGGCAGGGTTATTACTGACTGGTTGGTGAGGTGAACACCAATTCTATGTGTGAGTTGGTTGTTGGGACCGTTTTTTGTGTAGGAGAGTGTGTGTGAGAAGAATTACTGTACACTTGAGGTGTGGTGAATCTCTGTAAGGTGAAAGAGTGTGGCGGCTCTTTGATGTATTCTTTTTTGTATAGTGTTAATACAAGATAGTGTATTGTCTCTCATATTCTGTGCTATTGGTGAATTCTAGTTACTTGTGTTTCTGGTTATTTCTGCATATTCAATTGCTTATATTTGGTAATCATACTATGCTCTTTCTGAGGAGCAAGATCCTAACAGGTGGAATTAGAACAGGTGTGTTTGTTCTTGGATTTATCTTCCACCCATCCCAACAAGTGGTATCAGAGCTTTTGGTTGGGATACTAACAGATTGGTGTAGATCTGGGTAGTGTGTTTTGATTACAGGGTACTCACAGGGTTTCTGTTTGAGTGGGAGTTGAGCAATGGCAGATAACAGTCAACTACGAATGGAAAAGTTTAATGGCAAGAACTACCAATTATGGAGGATGCAGATTGAGGACTATCTGTATCAGAAAGATTTGTACTTACCGTTGGGTGGGGTTACTAGCAAACCCTTGGATATGAAAGATGAAGAATGGGAGGTTCTTGATCGGAAGGCTCTGGGATCTGTTAGATTGAGTCTTGATTCATCTGTGATTTCCAGCTTATCACAGTGTAAGACAACGGTGGAGTTGATGGAATCTTTGGCAAATTTGTATGAAAAACCCTCGGCTTCTAATAAGGTATTTCTTATGAAGCGTTTATTTAATTTGCAAATGTTGGAAGGTGGATCTGTTCATAGCCATCTTAGTGATTTCCATGGTTTGGTAAACCAGTTAAGTTCAGTGAATATTGTATTTGATGATGAACTTAGAGCTCTCTTAATCTTGTGTTCATTACCTGAAAGTTGGGAAGGTTTGGTAATGGCAGTTTCTAATACTGTGTCTCCTTCAAAAGTCTTAAAAGTGGATGATGTTGTGAGTGTGATCTTGAATGAAGAGATACGCAGAAAAAGCACAGGTGAATCATCTGGAGATGGTTTGAGTGTTGAAGGAAGAGGAAGGCCAAGAGAGAAGACAGAGCGTGGGAGATCAAGGTCAAAGATAGGCAAGAGATCCAAGTCCAGGTATGGCAGAATAACCTGCTGGAAGTGTGGAAAGCAAGGGCACTTAAAGAGAGATTGCAGATCGGGTACAGATCAGCATGAAGAACATGAAGAAGAAGCAGATGTTGTAGGTTACATTGCACAGGATGCTCTGGTATGTTCTTTGGATAAAGTAGAATCTTGGGTTTTAGATTCTGGTGCCTCTTTTCATGCATCTCCACATAGAGAATTTTTTCATGAGTATGTCCAGGGAGACTTTGGAGAAATTTGTGTAGGGGATGGAAAGCCTTGTCAAATTGTTGGCAAAGGCAAAGTGAAGCTGAAATTGCAGACAGGTGACACATGGGTGTTAAAGGAGGTCATGCATGTCCCAGTTCTGAAGCGGAATCTGATTTCTGTTAGAAGTTTGGGTGAAGAGGGTTGCACAGTAACTCTCACAGCGGACTCTTGGAAGGTTACCAAGGGTACACTTGTTATAGCTAGAGGTAAGAAAGTAGGTACGCTTTATCTATCTACTTGTTTTACTGATTCTCTTTTTGGGTTATCTACTTCAGCTGTAGATTCGGAGATGTGGCTTAATAGGCTTGGTCACATAGATAAGAAGGAGATGCTGGTTCTTGAGTCAAAGAATATGCTTTCAGATTTGGAAGGCATGGATCATGGTTTCTGTATGCAGAAGAAGAAGGTAAGGTTTCTTGAGGAATCCGATGTTAGTGACAAGAACAGGAAAGCCTTGGTTTTCAAGGAGAAAGTGACAGACAGAGTTCAGCACAAGGTGCAGAGGAATTCTGAGCAGAGCAAGGGTGATTTGGACAAAGGTTTGATCCAAAAGGAGCTCGCGGGAAAAAGTCAGGTCTCACAAGAAAAACACAGAGACCGACGTCGGCAGGAAAACCGGCGTCGGTGTCCAGACAGGGATCGACGTCGGCTATGTGCAGCCCGACGTCGGTGACTCGGGGCAGACAGAGACCGGCGTCTGCCAAAGGAAACCGACGTCGGCAAGAAGGCAGTCGCAGGAAACCGACATCGGTCGGCTGTAGACTGAGATGTGACCGGCATCGGTCACTGAGACGAATTTTGGGTGGACAGCAAGCTATCATGGAGTCTCAAGCGCCCATATGGAGGACTGAAGGTGTAAGTAGGTTCTTAAATTCATCATTTCCCTTCTTTACACTACTTGTTGCTCACTTATGGCATAGGACCAGGAAGTTGTTAAAGAAGCAGAACAGGTAGATCCAGGAAACAGTGGGAGCTAGGCATGGATGAGGATGTGATTCCTTGGAGGAGAACCAAACAGGTGTTTTGGGTAGAGTGGCCAGCTGGAAGTAAGCACTGAGAGACGAATGGATGTTCAGGATGAAGAAGAGTGGAAATGGATACGTGAGATGGAAGATCAGGGTATTTGATCTTGTATTAGCTGCAGGGCAATGGAGGTTTGATCATTGTGTTTCTCTTTACCAGGTTGGATAGTATTAGCTACACTATTCTATTTTCTGTATGATGTGCTTGTTGCAGGGTTACATATACAAGTATTGCTGAACTAAAGGTAAAGCTAGTTCAGGTGTTTGTCATGGAGAATCTGGGAGCAGCAAGATTCTTTGGCATGAGTGTGTTCTAGAGACATGGAGGTCTTGTTGACTTTGTTTCAGGATGATTGTGTGAAACCGGTTAGCACACCGATGGTTAGACAGCTCACAGAACAGGTGTCTTGATTCACATAATGAGGTTGAGTGCATGGTATGTACTGAACCTAAGTTTTCCCAAGCAGTGGGAGTTATCACAAGTTTGGAGTCAATCCGGGATAGTAATACTGAAGGGCAGTTCAGTGGGACTAGCAGCAGGTGCACATGCTATGCAGGGTCCAGTTCTTTTTCTACATGGTTGTAGATGCGGGTGTGGCAGGTAATTTGGATGACAGTTTTTTACACCACAGATTTTGTGGTGGTTGGTCTTCAAGAGTGATCTTGAGGAGGGATACATAGCCAAGGGAACAAACTAGACGGTGTACAGGTTGCAGCTGTTTATCTCCAAGTGGGAGATTGTTAGGTTGTGGAGCTAAAAGCTTCAACCTTTTGCAAACTAAGGAACAGATGGTTGCTGATTTCTAGAGGAACCGGCGTCGGCAGCAGGACCGACGTCGGCAGAGTCCAGTGCAGAAGGCCACTAGCGATGGCAGGAAGTCGGCCGACGTCGGCAGAACCAGACAAGCAGGACCGACGTCGGTCGCCTGTGTGTTCCAGAACTGCCCGTTTCACGGACAATTAGTTAAGTAAACGAAGAGTTTGCATGTTGAGACCAGTTAGAGTCTTGGGATGTGAGGATAATAGTCTAAATTAAGAGTCTAAGTTAGTGTTTGAGTTAGGGATCTATTTATAGACCCATTGGCATGTATTGTTAAAAAAAGAGACATGAGATAGAAAGGAAGAGTTCCTTCTAGTTGTAAGATCTGTGAGTTGCAGGTTGTTGCAAGCTCATTGGTGATCTACATGTAAGTTTGGTCTTTAAATTGCAGGTTGCAGGTTCATGAGAGATCAGCTTGAAGTGCTATAGAGTGCTTGGTGTACCGGCAGGGTTATTACTGACTGGTTGGTGAGGTGAACACCAATTCTGTGTGTGAGTTGGTTGTTGGGACCGTTTTTTGTGTAGGAGAGTGTGTGTGAGAAGAATTACTGTACACTTGAGGTGTGGCGAATTTCTGTAAGGTGAAAGAGTGTGGCGGCTCTTTGATGTATTCTTTTTTGTATAGTGTTAATACAAGATAGTGTATTGTCTCTCATATTTTGTGCTATTGGTGAATTCTAGTTACTTGTGTTTCTGGTTATTTCCGCATATTCAATTGCTTATATTTGGTAATCATACTGTGCTCTTTTTGAGGATCAAGATCCTAACAGGTGGAATTAGAACAGGTGTGTTTGTTCTTGGATTTATCTTCCACCCATCCCAACAATTTATTTGTTTGAATATGCTTCATTGAGTTCTCCCCAACTTAATTTGCATTATATATTCTATTTACTTTAGCATATTTATTCCATCATTTGTCTTTTCATTGTATTTGTATGGTTTCATTTTTTAAGGTTTTTCATCCATTCTTCCATTTTATTCTAAGGTTTCCTCTTATTTTCATCCATTTTTTGCTTTTCTCAAAAAAAAAAATTTGGTTTTCCATCCTAAAATCCAACTCTAATGTATAAATGATGAAAGCACATTTTTTTTGTAATCTTTCATGTAAACACAACAAATCATGATGGAAGTTGTGGGTTGATAGGGATCCCCTTTTATTTTATTCCCTAGTTCTATATTTTTTTATTATTATTGGTAAACAAAGGTTTTCTTAAAGATAGGGCCCTAATCCTACAAAATAAATAAGTTGAAAAGGCCTAAGATCTAAGATAAATAATTACATCAAATAAAAGCTTCAAACACAACCAATAAACCACTAAAGAGTAGCACAAAGGCCTCACAAATGAAACAAATACCATTGCCCTAAAAAAAATCCAAATGTAAATTTACTACTAGAAAATCTCTCTCACAATATTTTATTTTTAAGATTTGAGAGACATGTTTAGAGGTTTCAAATCCTTTTTTCCTAGTGCTCACAACTTTCCAATATCCACCCTCCTCAAGGTTTGGAATATGGGGATAGAAATTTTGAGATTCTTGCCTGAATTTTGATTTCTTAATGGATGTGTCAAACTTTTTTTTATCAATAAGTGTTTTAATCAATGAATTTTCTCTTGCTTCAACATTTTTCGCAAAGCTTCAAGCCTCTACTTCCCTTAGTTGCATTTCCTCTAGGATTTTTCTTAACATAATTAAATTGGGATTATTCCCCACATCATTACTTCCTTCCACATTATTTATAAATTTTGGTTTCTCCTTATTAGTTTCTCTATGCTTTGTCCCTTACTCAGAATTTTTTTTCACTTAATTCAAGACTATGCTCTCATCCTCACTCTCACTAGCAACTTGGACCATGGTATGCTCTAGACTAACATCCTTCCACCATGAATTTACTTTTTTTAATTTGATACTTAGGTAATAATTAACCATATTCCATATTTACAAACATCTACAACATCTTAAATGTAAGCCTTCATAGTCAAGTGTTTACACCCATGTTATGTCCCTAACTTTCAATTCCACTTGGGTAAGGAGTTCCTCAGTAGTATAAATATTTACCATGGCATGAGCATAAGTTGAATGACATCTAACTTTAGTAATAGAATCTACATGTCAAAAATCACCTATTGCATTTCCTATAGCTCTAAAAATAACATTATCCCAAAATTGATAAGGCATGTTTGGCTGCATGATTTAGATCAATTATGTGTTAAAATTTTTAGTATAACCATTAAAAGAAGGCTGACATGGCTTCACCATCAGTATGTGATGCCCCCAATCCCAAACATAGTTATTGAAAATAATATCCTTGTCTTCAAAAGAATATAAAATCACAATAAAAAATCTTTTTGCACAAGGATGAATTTTAATTGTACCATTTGTTAAAGCTTGCCAATAACCTTATATCCATATGTGGAGATTAGTAAGGCTAGGACAAAGACCTAAAATTATATATATCATTCCACTATAGGAGATCCATTAGTTTATTTTCAATCACAATTGTGGGGTTTGCCTTAGTAGGAACTAAAGGTTTAAACCCCCCTTTCCATAAAACAACTTGAGCATATGATGGATGCACAGATTCACTTACCTTCATCCTTGATCTATTTTGATTATTATGTCTTCCTTTTTTCATTTAATCATTGTCCTGCTTAGTAGCCATAGAATCAAACTCTATTACAAATCTTCTTTTACTAGAATTTGATCATTCCTCTGTTATGGCCTAATCTAATAAAAAGAACTCAGTATTGTGTAAACCTATACATTTCTTAACCCCTAGAGGATAGGTTGACACCACATTGTTTATCTATCCATAATATTCTACAATACCAGAT
This sequence comes from Torreya grandis, assembly GCA_037957365.1. Taxonomy (NCBI): domain Eukaryota; kingdom Viridiplantae; phylum Streptophyta; class Pinopsida; order Cupressales; family Taxaceae; genus Torreya; species Torreya grandis. Next base: position 5,662,677 of record JARHVA010000117.1, read on the forward strand.
CCAATAGTTGGTAACATTTTTCCATTGTCAACATATTCCCATATTCTATACAACAAATTTCCCCCTATAAATGGTGGCCAAAGATCAACCTAACCCCTATCTAGATGTGTTCCTCTATTCATTTTTGGGAGAAGGGTTTATATATCATCATATGTTTATATGGATTTGTCATTATAGTCTATAACCATTGTCAAATCTGATAAAACCTTGCCTACATTTAAAACCCTAAAATCATTATCATTATCTTTGTTCCTCATCACTATAACTCATGAAATTTAAAATGGTTATTACTTATTGGGTGATATATCTATTTATATATATCTAATTGGATGCTTTTATTTATTATTTATGTGTGCCTCATGATTGTTGTTGAAATATTATTACAAGTCCTCTAAAATTCCTTTTTTAAATATTTTTAAGTGAAGATATAGAAAATATTACTACTATTATTAGGATTGTATTAGAGTACACATTTCATGTTAATGATTATCCACCTATTGAATGATATTATATGATAAATATTGTTTATATATATGTTATTGATGGGACTATCGAGATAGATGAGGTATTATATGTAACAACTATATATCCATGATTGCAGATTTAATTTTCTTTCGGGTACATCCCATGTGTGATTTGGGAAAATCTTTGATCATTAGGGTGGCATACATCCTAGAGCTATTTTAGGTTCTATTTTCATTTTTTATAGTTCATCATAGTTATATATCATTTGAATTTATATTCAATAGCTTATATTTCATGCTGATAGATGTTTCATTATATGCTTTGTGATCTCATATATATTTGTATTCTTATTTAGATTATTATATATATGTTTTAAGCATTTAATCTATGTTTGTGTTACATAGTTCAATTGTGTGCTTCATGTTTGATGTGTTTCCATTATTTTATATACTTGCTCAGTTTTTGATGTGTCTTTAGTGGGATTGGCATATTTACTCTTTATTTTATACAAATTTTGTGCCTTGTATGTGTTTGGATTGCTTTCAATATATGAAGTGTTTAAATCATGTTTTGTCACATTATATGTGATATGTTTCTTATTATAGTTCTGCTCATTAGGTTTTTATTGTATAATTATCTATATCATGCATCTATTTGGGTAAAATACCCATACTTATGATTTACCCCTAGAGGATAGGTTGACACCACATTGTATATCTATCCATAATCTTCTACAACATCGGATCCAATAGTTAGCAACATTTGTCCATTGTCAACATATTCCCATATTCTATACAACACATTTCCCCCTATAATTGGTGGCCAAAGATCAACCTAACCCCTATCTAGATGTGTTCCTTTATTCATTTTTGGGAGAAGGGTTTATATATCATCATATGTTTATATGGCTTTGTCATTATAGTCTATAACCATTGTCAAATCTGATAAAACCTTGCCTGCATTTAAAACCCTAAAATCAATGTCATTATCTTTGTTCGTCATCACTATAACTCATGAAATTTAAAATGGTTATTACTTATTGGGTGATAGATATATTTATATATATCTAATTGGATGCTTTTATTTATTATTTATGTGTGCCTCATGATTGTTGTTGAAATATTATTACAAGTCCTCTGAAATTCCTCTTTTAAATATTTTCAAGTGAAGATATAGAAAATATTACTGCTATTATTAGGATTGTATTAGAGTACACATTTCATGTTAATGATTATCCACCTATTGAATGATATTATATTACAAATATTGTTTATATATATATATATATATATATATATATATATATATATATATATATATATATATATATATATATATATATATATATATATATATATATATATATATATATATATATATGTTATTGATGGGACTATCGAGATAGATGAGGTATTGTATGGAAAAACTATATATCCATGATTGTAGATTTAATTTCCTTCCGGGTACATCCCATGTGTGATTTGGGAAACTCTTTAATCATTAGGGTGGCATACATCCTAGATCTATTTTAGGTTCTATTTTCATTTATTATAGTTCATCACAATTATATATCATTTGAATTTATATTCAATGGCTTATATTTCATGCTAATAGATGTTTCATTATATGCTTTGTGATCTCATATATATTTGTATTCTTATTTAGATTATTATATATATGTTTTAAGTGTTTAATCTATGTTTGAGTTACATTGTTCAATTGTGTGCTTCATGTTTGATGTGTTTTCATTATTTTATAAACTTGCTCAGTGTTTGATGTGTCTTTAGTGGGATTGGCATATTTAATCTTTATTTTATACAAATTTTGTGCCTTGTATGTGTTTGAATTGCTTTCAATATATGAGGTGTTTAAATCATGTTTTGTCACATTATATGTGATATGTTTCTTATTATAGTTCTGCTCATTAGGTTTTTATTGTATAATGATCTATATCATGCATCTATTTGGGTACAAAACCCATACTTATGATTTACAATTATTTATATTATGCTATTGATACTATGTTACATATATATAATGCCTACATCGGACATTTCTTATTTATATTTTAATATTTATATTTTGTGTTCATATGGAGGGATAATACCTTGGTACTATATTTCTAGCGTATTTTTCCATATGGGATATATTACTCATTTGATTATGTCATGTAGGATAACGTATATATAATATACATCCTTAAAAGATGAAATATTTATAGGTTAGACATTGTTGGTTTTATATCATATCTTACACATGATGTGTGTAGTTACTTTATTTTGAGATAATTGATTCACAAGTTCATCCCACATCTCAAAATGGGGGCCTACATTCCACTCATTATATTCATCTAGTCTTCAATAATTTACCTTAGCTTTAGCTCCTATATAGGGGGTATTCAATTTTCACTTGCTTGTATATGTATCTAGGATCCAACTCCTATCACTATTAGATATATTCAAGATATTTCTTATCATTTTTTTTGGTACTCAAAATATTATTTTAGTTTCATATTTTATATCTAAAAATGCCACTCATAAATGCATGAAGGATTCAATATACATTCATAAACATGTGATATTGTGGGAAAATACTCACATCTTTTGTAAAACATAGTGAATCATTTTATTTTATTTTGTTTCTAGATTTCAAGATACTATTATTTTTGGCACTTATCCACATATAAATATTTTTATAGAATTCATAGATGCATTTGATTTTGTATCCATACAATTCATATTTTACTTGAATATATATGTACATGAACATCAAAATGGGGTTCTATTTAGACACTTAAGAATGACTCCTATGCATATGTTAGTTGTTGAATTATATTATTCTATTGTATCCTTTTTTTATGTTTATTATTGGTCCAAATTAAGTGTTACTGTGTGTTTTTGTAATTTTTAATTATGTCCCTCTCTTTATTAACTCTTCCTATATTTCTTCCCTCTCTCTCATCTTGTTTCTAGTGCCCCCCAAAAAGTGTAGAGTACATTTTGACGGCCAAGAAGCATATTTTGTACATTTATAGGGGCCTTAGATGTTTTTTATATTGGGGTAACTTAGGGGTTTTTGGTCTCATATTTTTTTATTTTTTTGACCATTTTATGATGGTATGTGCACCAATAGGATCCTAATTTAAATTCAATAACTCTATAAATCCATAATTTTGTTAGTGCATTTTGGTATTCACTAAAAATTTCTAAAATAAAAATTAGCATTTTAAATTTAGAATGATCTATTGATCATTTTCAAGCATTATAGATAAATCAAGCAATCACATAGAGAGAATTCATTTTAGCACTAACTTTCATAGTATAAACAATTTACATCATAATGGTTTGCCTAGTTGAATAATTATTACATTTATTGGTGATTTTTTTTTAATATTGTATATTTTGGGGGGACATGATAAGTATGTGGTTCTTAAAATTCTTTACAAGCCTAAATATAAGTCCCAAAACCCAAAATTTTCTTTATCACTTTCAGGTTCCATTTAGGGTTTGTAGAAGACATGGAATTCTCTAGTGATCGACATAAATTTTCATAAATCCAATGATTATTATAGAACCCTAAATGTGACAAATAGAGTCGTAAATTTATTTTGTTTATTCCTTCAAAACTTATAATAACTATAATTTTTATGGTTTTGGTGCCTAGAAATGAAACTTGACAATTTTGGGGAGGTTGTCTGCTCATAATAAAGAGGCCAATTGGACTCCATATCCCACACTACTAATTAGAGTGAAAATATGACTCATATACATAAATTATCAAAAAAATAGGCAAACCCAAAGTTCCCAAAATCAATACAAAAGGACAAAGCACATATTTTCAATCCAAGGTTAAATACCTAGGAGGAGAAGGTCAATCATCCTTAGGTGGTTAGGTTTTTCAAGCATAAGGCTTATCTGAAGAAGAATCGATCACCACCCAAACTTTTTGAGAGATATTTAGGGGGAAGAAACATTAATGAGCCAATGAAAAAGTAATTGATCAAGTCTACCAACTAGAACACCTCACTAGATAGGGGAGATCCACCATGATGGGACAATGAAAGACTTCCCACAAGTTAACAGTGGACTCCAACCTCGCCATTTAGGAGGAGGAGTGGAGAAGAAGTTATGGTTGGGAGAGATATTTTATTGGTTCTTGGGTGTTGAAGGAGGAGAGACATGAGGTGAAGGGTCTAAGAAGATGATACTCATAGTGAAAGGACCACTCCCTCAATGGTTGAGAAACTCTGAAAAGTGTTGAATCTTGAACACAACCTTCCCCACTTGAGCTTTAATCTACATAAGTATTGAAGAGATCAAAATTACATTTTCATCAATAGATAATTGAGAAGATAGTTCTTCATTTTTAAACATAGCTAGATTTCCATATTTTCATAGTTGAAATGAAAGTATTGCTCTAAATAAGTTCAAACAAAAAGACATATAAGTTGATTATTGAGCATTATCCCCAAAGAAAACCATAATATGAGAGAATGGATTCGGGTGGAAAGATTTGAAAATGTTTTAAATCCAATGATAAGTAGATTAAAATTTTGGACAAGTCTAGAAGATCTTTTTGAAGGACTCGGGTCTTCAATAAGTTGAACACTTAGTTTGATAAATTCTAATGTTTAAAAGGTAATCCCAAAGAAGAAGGCCTTGGTAAACCAGACACTAAAGAAAGTGAGTGAACTTGGACTTGAGATTATAATTCCAAATTTTATTAATTCTAGTGCGGTAAACCCTAGGTGAAGAATTTAAATTCCAATGCCTATTTAACTTGTCCAAAGCTAATGAGATTAGACTTTTGATTTGATAAATGAGAGCTAGAGAGTAATTTTTAAACTAATTGTCACAATTCCACCACTATTCCTTCCATCATGCATGTGGAGGTTGTAGACCTATCTTATGAAGCATGACATCAGAATCAATTCTTAGATACACAAAATACAATGGAATTCTAAATTGAGCAACTTATATAAATATATTTTATTAAATAACATGTAATCCAATGACATGATGAAGTCAACTCCTTATTGATATGATTTATTTTTTAAATAAATATAGAGATTTTATAACTGGTATTTATGCTAAAGGAAGACTATTATTGGTCATTATGGGGGACCACAAAATATTGTGATTGTTGAAGGAAATAAAACTTTGAAAACTATCGACATTCCATCTTAAAAAGGGATTGATAGCCTAAAAATCTTTCCAAATTATTTTAACAATGAAATAACTTTAAATTTTGACTAGGCCTATGGTGATCGATAGAATAAGAAATCCAAATTTTTTTAACTAGTTTTATCATAAGAGGTACATGTGGAAATGCAATACTCTAGAAATATTTTCCAAACCTCATTATCTTCAATTGCTCGTATGACCCATTTAACACAAAGAAAAATACTTTTTTATTAAGATATCAATAATACATATACCTCATGATAGAGTAAGACAAAAAATTATCATTAAAAACCCTTGATAGCTATATAGATCTCAATAATGCATATACCTCATCATAGAATAAAACAAAAAAGTATCTGAAAAACCCTTGATAGCTGACAACTGTATAGATATCAATAATGCATATACCTCATGATAGAGTAAGACAAAAAAAATTATCCCAAAAACTCTTGACAGCTGACAATGAATGGAATTATGGTAGTCGTCTTTTTTTCCATTTGAATGAAGAAAAATATGGTGGTACTGGGCTTGCAAATTTCTCTCGTTAATGAATTAATTGATTCACTTTCATGAAAAGATAAAGACCCAAGATTATAGAAACATGAAGTATAACATTTGTCTTGGCATGATCTATATGTCTTGTTGAAATTTCTCATATGCTCCTTAGATTTTTCATGGAAAAGATAAAGACCCAAATAAATAAATAAATCGGATATGCTCCTTAGATTTTCATGGCATGCGGCATCATGATAGACTCTCCACGGGCTTGGCGTGTTATCTACGTCTTGTTGATATTTCTCATGATCATGGTGATGTTTGTGAACCTATGATGATTATAAGAATGTTCATGACTATTGTGATGGTTATAAAGTGGTCTAGACCTCATAAATATGTCCTAAACTTTTATAAAAAAAATCATACACAATAAATTTTAAAAAAAATTAGAAAACAAAGCAACATTATTTTTTCATTTTTTTATTACTATAACATTAACAATGATGGATTTCAAAGAGAATGGAAAGCAAGACAACCTTATTTCTTTCATTTTTATATTGTCATAACAATAACAATGGTGGATGATATAATCATAAATTAACAACATAGAAAAAAATAAATCATTTATTTTTAACTATAGATATTTTCACTCACTCCCTCTACATATTCAACTCTCCAAACTAAACTCAACAATTATTTTACAATTATAAGTTCCCTATATTTTTTTTAATTTAAAAAAATAAAATTTTATGCAAAAATAAAAATTGTTTTGATTATATCTATTATAAAAACTTTCATGTGTTCTTTAAATTATTGGTACACAAATAGTATTATGAATAACTATGCCTTGTCATGATTCTACTTAATTCATTATTAAATATTTATTATGTAGAGCTTAGAGTAAATATTTTTAATGTAGAGCTTAGAGTGTTGAAAAACGTATAGAGAATGTGTAGATCCTTATGTACGTGTATGAAATATTTGGGTTATAAACTAATACTCATTTCATTAAGTATTAAATGATTTGTCTTATAAATGGGAATGTTAATTTAACCTTTTTCATGGGCAATGTGTATATATATGAGGGTTGTTTCTTATATTTTAAATAATACAATTTAAAAAATTATTTTAATATAATTCTGAAAGTTCTTTGTATTTTAACTTTCTCTTTTTATATACATGTGATTTGGTCTATTGTGTGGATGAGTTTATGAATTTTTTAATGTAAAATAAATATATTAATAATTTAATAGTATTGTAATATGGTTAATTAGATCTAAATTAAATAGTATTGTAATATGGTTAATTAGATCTAAATTAAATGTAACATGATAACATAGTATTAATGTTGTCTATATCAAGGTTTAAAAGTTTTGAAAAAGATATATTGTACTAGGGTTGATATAGGGACTTAGAGTTTGTAGTAAATTTAACATTAGAAGATTTTGAGGGGAGAAAAAATGTAATTCTTTTATCCAGAAAAGATCACATTACTAATAAATTAGGGCAAAGATTTCAAAGTCCAACACTTCATAAACTATATAAAAATTTTCAATTACTATTTTCATAAAACATGATTTATAGCAATTGTGAGAGTGTGTGTGTGTGTGTGTGTGTGTGTGTGTGTGTGTGTGTGTGTGTGTGTGTGTGTGTGTGTGTGTGTGTGTGTACATTCTTGTAAGAATTCATGACCAAAGAGAGCATTTTTTCTAGTTTCATAAATTTTCTATTTGATCTATAACATATTTAGTGGAAAATATTTGATATGTTCCCTTTTATTTCATTTATCTACTGTCATAACATTGGCAATGGTGGATTATGGGATCATAGATTAATAATTTAGACAAAAATAGGTCATTTGTTTTTACTATGGGTCTTTCCATAAACTAACTTTACACATTCTAGTCCCCAAGCTAAAATCAACAATATATTTGTGAGAGAAATGTGAGTAATGTTAGTTAACTAGAGAAAGGATCAGTTGAGTAGAGTAACAAGACAAGATTGAGAATTGATATCAGGATGATTAATAGGGAGGATTGGTGAAAACATAATAAAAATAGAGTTATGGGTAAGAAACCAACTTTCAAGAGGGTTATTTTTTTTTAATGGGGATTTAAATAAGATCTGGGAGGGTACGAATCAATTAATTTTCTCATTACCTTATTCTAAAATTTCTCTAGAATTTACACATACTTTTTAGACTAAGATGGATTGTGTGCCACACTAATGCCACCAAGGACAATGAGTCTCAAAACATTAGAGAGAAATAGGGTATGACCATATGGAAATGCATTTATTTTTTGTTAATTCTATCACTAATTACACCTTAAATTAGAGCAAGATCAAATCCTCTATGAGGAATAAATTTCTTTATAGTGATTTTAGAGTCACAATTAGTGGTTTCACTTCTTGGTAAATGACTACTTTACACTAGTGAGTAGTAGTTTTGATGATTTAACTTAGGTTTTTAGTAGTATTTGTGCATGAATGCCTTTTGAATAATCCTAAGGCTTTTTGAATTCAATCAACATCTTATAAAAATTACTTAGTGTCTTTTAAAATCAGCTGAATGTGAAGTCATGTTTCTTGAATAGTGACTTCCTGCTTACTTCTACATATTTAAGCACGTAAATTATGGATTTGAATTAGGTCATGAGGGAGATTCCTTGGTTATGAATTTAGTGGATTTGAGAATGATATCATCAATTTTCATTTGTAAAAGTATCTTTGCCTAATAGGTGTCACAAGGATGAAGAGATGAATGACAGTGATGCAAACCTAGTGAAAGAGTGAAGCAAGGATAGTGTGGATGATAGTTACAGTGAGATGAGATTATTAGTTAAAATTTTATGAATGAAATATAATGTAGCAGTGATTGTTGGAGAGGATCACCATTCATCAGTTCTAATGAAACTACATGAGCTGACTATAGAGGATTATGGCCTATTGGAGGTCATTGGACTATACAATATGGCACATATGACACTAGCCTATGAAATAAATCCCTAATTACTACCTTTTTAAATATATGTAAGTCATATATGATTACATTCCAATTTATGATAGGTGAGATGATGATTACATTAATGGGCATTTAATGTATTCTAAGGATCCTCATCTGTAGAGTGAGACTGTGTTGAAGGTCAACTAGCCAAATGAAGATGTTATAAATATTGTCTAGACATATTATGGTGGGTTTATATAGAGGATAAATTGACTTGGATGAGTCTATACATGATGAAATGATTTATAGACTACCTTTGACTCTTATGGATATTGTTAGTGGCATCTTGCTACCTAATAACAATGGTGATTTCTTCTAGCTTGGTTTAGGGGATATGCTAGCCAATACATTAGAGGAGGGGATAATGTTCACTTGGGGTCCTAAACATTTATCACAATTATATCAAGATATGCATTTGGAAACATACATTTTAGAGGGGATAGAGCATTTTTTCATCCACACTATTACATATCTCATCCTTAGAGTACATTATTATTGAATCGCTGATGGTGAAATTACATCAGAGAGATCATGATGAGACTATAATATATAGATGGGATATTTTGATGGGGATGATATGAGTTCATGCAAGGGATCTAATGTTCTATAGATGAGTATTTAAAAATATGACTCATGAGGATGTGATATGGATGTTTTATAAGTAGACACAATGGGCATGGAGAGATGGGGAGTATATGAGCTATGTGACTACAAAGTTTTATCTAACATCATGATGAGATATATCATCCAAATAGGTTCGAAACATAGTTTTCTATATTTTAATACATTTTTTAGTAGCCTCATATTTTTACAAGAGTGACCATACAAAGGCCAAAGTAGGGCATGATGGTTGATCAAGCAACAATGATAAATTAATTTGATGCAATGCTTCCTGTTAATGGGATTTATAGATAGTGATTCCTAATGTTGTAGTGATAGGGGATTATGATGCATGGTTGGCACAATTATGTCATATGAGATTGACTTGGCCATTAGTACTTGTGATAACCTTATAAGATAATATTTAGGTAATGATGAAGACCTACCCTTAGTGACAGAGACAATATTTATTTCAATGGTGGCTAAGGAGATAGAGGATAGGTGGGGTGATAGCTAGGAATAGATGGATATAGAAAGAGGTAGAGACAATGATGGATAGGGAGGATGAGTAGATAGATATGGATATGATATAGGAGGAGGAGGATGAGATGGAAATGGAGATAGAGGATGGGTGTAGTTGGATATAGAAAAAGGTGGGGATGGGGTAGGATAAGGTCAAGGTGGATACAAGGATGGAGATGGTATAGGAGGAGGAGGATATGGGGATCAGTAGGTGATTATTATATCATATTTACTATCTAGATCAAGTTTAGTACCCTAGAGGTTTACCATGAGGACTCTTAGAGTAACAATAAAGTATGAGCTAGAACCTATGATATCTATAATAGAGATCAAGGTAAGCACAAAGGATGAGGATATGTCATAAGGACCCATTTTATTAGTAGATGATCAAGGCTTTACTGACATACTTTAGAAAGAAATAAATATGAAGCTATTATAGATATTAGGTTTGGAGTGTTCTAGATTGGTCTTATAGATGTATCTCTTAATTGCATAAGTCAAGATAGAAGCTATACAAATGTAAGTGATTGAGTGAGACACTATGATGGATACATTAAGAGTTCATGTTATATAGATGAGAATGATAGTGGGATAACTAAAAAGTGTACAAGTGTAGTTAACTTCTAGAGACACCCAAGTGTCCACTTTGATAATATAGGTTGTTAGTACAGATGGGGATGTTGCTTAATTGACTGCAACACTAGCTATGAGGTATTTTGAGACATAGGCACTACAAGTTAATTAACATACAACTCAAATTGTACTATCATTGTAGGGATTAGGATGTATGGGTGTCTATGTGTTAAGGGTTCATAGAAAGGCTTAGTATTACTAATACTTATATGATCAAGTGGTTTTGGTGGGTTAGATAAATTCTACTTTCATAGAGAGCTGATGTACTAGGGGATCTTATCATTCCATGACATCTAAGCAATCATTACCACCAGAATTTTTGGAGAGGTACTTAGGGGGGAAGAAACATTGATGAGCTAGCCAAAAAGTAATCAATCAAGTCTACCAACTAGAACACCTACCTAAATAAGGGAGATCCACCATGATGGGCTAATGACAGACTTCCCACAAGTCAATAGTGGAATCTAACCTCCCCACTGAGGTGGAAGAGTGAAGAAGAAGTTGTGGTTGTGAGAGTGATTTCATTGGTGTTTGGGTGTTGAAGAAGGAGATACATGAGGTTAAGGGTCTAAGAATATTATGCTCATAGTTCTAGGACCACTCCCTCAATGGTTGAGAAGCTCCTATAAGTGTCTCAAACACCACCTTATTCACTTGAACTTAAATGTACATAAGTGTTGAAGAGATAAAAATTACCTTTTCATTAATAAATAATTGAGAAGATAGTTCTTGATTGTTAAACATAGCTAGATTTCCAAACTTTCATAGTTTAAATGAAAGTTTTACTCTAAATAAGTTACAAAGAAAAGAAATATAAGCTGATTATTTAGCATTATCAACAAAGGAAACAATAATTCAAGAGAATGGCTTTGGGTGAAAAGATTTGAAAAGGTTGTAAATCCAATGCTAAGCAGATTAAAAATTTGGACATGTCTAAAAGAGTTGTTTGAAGGAATCAGGTCTTGAACAAGTTGAAAAATTAATTTTATGAATTCAAATTTTTAAAATGTGATCCCCAAGAAGAAGGCCTTCATAAACCAGACACCAAATAAAGTGAGTGATCTTTGACTTGAGATTATAATTCCAAATTATATTAATTCTGGTAAGCCAAGTTCTAAGTGAAGAATTTAAATTCTAATGCCTATTTAACTTGTCCAAAGCCAATGTGAATAGACTCATTATTTGATAAAAGAGAGACAAAGAGTAATTTTTAAACTAATTTTCAAAGTTATACCACTATTCCTTCCATCATGCAAGTGGAGGTTGTAGATCCATCTTATGAAGCATGACATCAGAATCAATTCTTGGATACACAAAATAGAATGAAAGTTTAAATTAAATAACTTATATTTAAATATATTTTATAATATGCCATTTAATCCAATCACATGTTGAAGACAACTCCTTAATGGTATGAATTTAGTTCTTAAATAAATGTAGATATTTTATCCCTATTAGTTTTGCTAAGGGAAGACAAGTATTGGTCATTATGAAGGACAACCAAATATTGTGATCGTTGAAGGAAAGGCCACTATGAAAACTATCACCATTCCTTCATAAAAATGGATCGATACCTTTGAATTCTTTCCAAATTATTTTGGGAATGAAATAGCCTTAAATTTTGATTAGGTCAATGGTGATCGATAGAATAAGAAATCTATTTTTTTCTAATTAATCTTATCATAGGAGGTACTTATAGAAATGCAATTCCATGGAAGGATTTTCTAGACCTCATTATTTTCAATTGCTCAAACCACCTATTTAACACAAAGATCAATACTTTTTATGTAGCTATAAATAATACACATACCTCATTTTTAATGAATAGGACATAAAAATTATCCCAAAAAACTCTTGGATGACCTAACAATAAATGGAATTATGGAAATTGTCTTTATTTTGATTTGAATAAAAAAAAATATGGTGGTACTGGTCATGAAAATATCTCTCATCAATGAGATAATTGAGTGACTTTCATGAAAATCTTGCATAAACTTGGGGAATTTTTTTTTAAGAGTTCATAGATAGTAATTACTCCTCTAAAGAATCCCACAAACTGTTTTGACTCTGTGTAATTTGGAGAAGGAAAAATTAAATTATTTGGTCAAAAATTAGTCTTTCATATTTTTTTATATGAATCAACAAAGAATTTTATAAAAACACAAAGTATAACTTTGTGGCTCCTTAAGATTTTTCTTGGCATGATCTATATGTCTTGTTGAAAATTTCTCATATGCTCCTTAGATTGTTTAGGGAAAAAACAAAAAAAAGTGAAATCAGATATGCTCATTATATTTTCATGGCACGCAAAATCACTAGAGACTCTCCACGGGCTTGGTGTGGTCTATACGTCTTATTGAAATTTCTCATGACCACAAAAACATGAAGTATTTCTACACTCCCATCAAATCATTTGAAAACACTGAAATTAAGAAGTAGATAAGATAATATTTGTAACCATTTTCTCCAAAACGACAAGACTTTTCTCTTGCTATAATCAATTTTTTAATTACATGTTTTAGGCTTACCTATAGATTACCTACTTATATAAACTCCCAAGCCTTCCTTTCCATCACAAAATAATTTTAAGTGAATTCACGAAAAGTTAATATCATAAATGTATTTTTTGAGTGACAAATTAAAATATTAAGTATTATTGAGCAACCAAAATAATTAAACTACTAAATATATAATATATTCATATACAATTTTTTCTAAATTCTTTCACCCATCAAGTGGTTATTATGGTTTTGTTAAAGATTTGATTTGAAAATAAGGTCAATGATTCAAATACCTTAAAATTTGTTCCCAATGAGATGTAGGTGAATTAGTTAAAGTAGTTTGGTTGTGTCCAGCCCCACCAAAGTTTAACTTTTAGCAATATGTAAGGTCAATTATGGTTGATGGAGATGTTTGTAGGGCCCATCATGGCCATGGTGATGTTTATGGCCCTGTGATGGCTGTGGTGATATTTTTAGGGCCATTTGTAACTATTTTTATGATTTTAAGGTGATCTGATCCTCTCAAATGTGTCCTAAACTAGTTCACAACTCCAACCAAAAGTGTTTTGATTGATAACTCTAGATTTTGAAACATTTACCAATAATTAAAAATATATATATTCATACACAATAAATTTCAAAGACAATAGAAATCAGGGAAACATTATGTTTTTTATTTTTTTATTACCATAACATTAAAAATGATGGATTATATGATCATAGATTAACAACATAATAAAAAACAATTCGTTTATTTTAACTATAGATATTTCCATTCACTCCCTCTACACATTCAACTTTTTACAGTTATAAGTTCCCTAGTCTTTTTTTTAATTTAAGAAAATAAACTTTTATGTTAAAATATATATTGTTTTGATTATATCTATTATAAAAACTTTCATGTGTTATTTTTTAAATTATTAGTACGTAAATAGTATTATTAATAACTATGCCTTGTTATGATTCTACTTAATTCATTATTAAATACTTATTACGTAGATCTTAGAGTGTGGAAAAACCTATAGAGAATGTCTAGATCCTTATGTAAATGTATTGATGTCCATGAAGGCCTTTTAAATAAGATTTCATATATTTTAATGAAATCAACATCTTAGAAAATTTTCCTAGTGGCTTAGAAAAGTAACTGAAAATAAAGTCGCATTAGTTGAATAGTGGCGTCACACTTAATTCTACGTATTTGAGCACATAAATGGTCGATTTACATTGGGTCGTGAGGGATATTCCTTTATTATGACTTTAGTGGATTTGAGCATGAAATCATCAATTTTCCATCTATAAAAGTAGCTTTACCTCAAAGGTGTCGTGAAGATAAAGAGAGGAATGATGGCGATGCAGACTTAGCGAAAGAGTAAAGTGAGGATAGTAAAGATGATAGTTAGAGTGAGATGAGATGATTAGCTAGAATTTTTGGAGTGAAAGAAAATTTGAAGGTGACTTTTGCATAAGATCACCATTCATTAGTTTTAAGGAAACTACATGAGCTGACATTAGAGGACTATGGCTTATTAGAGGTCATTGGACTATACCACATGGATTAAATGCCACTAGTTTGTGCAAATAAATCCCTAATTACTGCCTTGGTATAGAGATGTAATTCATATATTATTAATTTCCACTTTGTGATAGGTGAGATGATGATTACCTCAGAGGACATCTAACGCACCTTCGACATCCCCAACCATGGAGTGAGATTGTTCTAAAGGTCAACTAGGTAGATGGAGATGTTACAAATTTATCTAAACATACTATGGTGGGTTTATATAGAGGATGGATTGACTTGGATGAGTTTCTATAAAGATAAAGAGAGGAGTGATGGCGATGCGGACTTAGCGAAAGAGTAAAGTGAGGATAGTGAAGATTATAGTTAGAGTGAGATGAGATGATTAGCTATAATTTTTTGAGTGAAAGAGAATTTGAAGGTGACTTTTGCATAAGATCACCATTCATCGGTTTTAAGGAAACTACATGAGCTGACTGTAGAGGACTATGATTTATTAGAGGTCGTTGGACTATACCACATGGCATAAATGCCACTGGTTTGTGCAAATAAAGCCCTAATTACTACCTTGGTATAAAGATGTAATTCATATATTATTACTTTCCACTTTGTGATAGGTGAGATGATGATTACCTCAAAGGACATCTAACGCACCTTGGGGATCCCCAACAGTGGAGTGAGATTGTTCTAAAGGTCAACTAGATAGATGGAGATGTTACAAATTTATCTAAACATATTATAGTGGGTTTATATAGAGGATGGATTGACTTGGATGAGTTTCTATGAGATCAAATGATTGATAGACTACATCTGAATTTTATGTCGATTGTTAGTGGCATCTTGCTACCTAACAATAGTGGTTGCTTCTTCTAGCTTGGTTTAGGGGATATGGTAGCTGACATGTTGGAGGAGGGAATAATGTTCACTTGGTGCCCTAAAATTTTATCACAATTATATCAAGATATTCATTTCAAAACATACAAGAGGGGATAGATTATTGGTGCATCCACACTATTACATATCTCATCATTGGAGTACATTGTTATTGAATGGATGATGGGGAAATGACATCGGAGAGATCGTGATGATACTATAATATATGGATGGGAGATCATGATGGGGCTGATATGAGGTCATGCAAGGGATCTACCCTTCTATAGATGAGTATTTGACAATATGACTACTTAGGATGTGACATGGATGTTGTATAGGTAAATACAATGGGCATGGAGAGAAGATAGGGAGTATATGAGCTATATGAGTATAAAGTGTTATATGATAGGATGACGAGATAGTGTTATTGATATATATCATCCAAATAGGTTCCAAAGACATACTGGCACATGGTAGGACATTCATCATGTGCCACATGTTTTTGCAAGAGTGAAGAAAGAGAAGTCATACTAGGGGATGATGGTTGATTGAGAAACAAAAACACCTTACTTTGATGTAGTGGTTCTTGTACAATGGGATTAATAGATAGCAATTCCTTAGGTTGTAGTGATAGGGGATTATGATCCATGGTGGGCACAATGATGTCTTCTGAGATTGACTTGGTCATTAGTACTTGTGATAACCCTATAGGAGAAGATTTGTGTAGTGATAAGGGACTACCCTCAGTGGTAATGATACATATTTATTTCAGTGGTGGCCAAGGAGATAGTGGAGAGAATGGGGTAGGGGCTAGGGATAGATGGATATAGAAAGAGGTGGGGACAATGACAGATAGGTAGGATGCGTAGATGGATATGGATATGGTATAGGATGGGGAGATGGAGATGGAGATGGAGATAGAGGATGGGTTTAGATGGATATAGATGAAGGTGGAGATGAGGTAGGACAGGGTGGAGGTGGATACAAGGATTGATATGGTATAGGAAGAGGAGGATATAAGGATCAACAAGTGATTAGTATACTATATTTACTGTCTAGAGCAAGTTTAGTACCCTAGAGGATGACCATGATGACTCTTAGAATGATAATAAAGTATGAGATAGAACCTACAATATTTACAATAGTGATCAGGGTGGGTACAAAGGATGAGGATAGGTCATAAGGACCCATTATATCAGTAGAGTATTAGGACTTGATGACATACTTTATTAGGAAATAACTATGAGGCTATCAGAGATAACATGTTTGGAGAGTTATATAGTGGTGTTATAGATGTAGCTTTCAAGTGTACAAGGCAAGATAGAATCTATACAAACACAAGTGATTGATTGATACATTGTGATGGCTACATGAAGAGCTCAAGTTCCACATATGATAATGATAGTGGGATAACTAAAAAGTATGCAGGTGCAATTGACTACTAAAGACACCAAGGTGTCCACATTGAAAGCACATGTTGATTCTACAGTTGGGGGTGTGACTCAGTTGACTACAACACTAGCTACAAGGGATTTTGAGGCATAGGCTCTATGGGTTAAGTGAGATATGACTGAAAGTGTATTAGCATTGTATGGATTAGGCTATATGGGTGTCTATGTGTTAAGGGTACCTAGAGAGGCTTAGTATTACTGATACCTATATGAGTAAGTGGTTTTGATGGGTTAGATGGCTTCTAATTTCATAGAGAACTAATGCCCTGCATGCTCTTATTAGTCCATGGCATCCAAGCAATCAACACAAATACCCTTTGAGGGTAGTGGCACATCTAGATGGCCAAATCCATATTTTAGACATCAGTGATATATGGATGAGTTTTGATATATAGATGTATATTATTATTTTGTAAATGTATCCATCTCTTATGTATTCATGGATAACATGTGTGTGTGTGTGTGTGTGTGTGTGTGTGTGTGTGTGTGTGTGTGTGTGTGTGTGTGTGATAAGAGATGGATACATGTACAAAATAATAATATACATACATACATACATACATACATACATACATACATACATACATATATATATATATATATATATATATATATATATATATATTGATGATGAGTAATGGTGTTATGTATTTTCTTGTTGTTTCATGATTATTATGATGTATATGATGCATTTATTAATGGTTTATGATGATTATAATGCTGATGCCTTTTAATTTATATGTCAACATGACATCTAAGCAATCAACACAAACACCCTTTGAGGGTAGTGGCACATCTAGATGGCCAAATCCATATTTTAGACACCAGTGATATATGGATGAGTTTTGATATATAGATGTATATTATTATTTTGTAAATGTATCCATCTCTTATGTATTCATGGATAACGTATATATATATATATATATATATATATATATATATATATATATATATATATATATATATATATATATATATATGTTATCCATGAATACATAAGAGATGGATACATTATATATCTGTGTGTGTGTGTGTGTGTGTGTGTGTGTGTGTGTGTGTGTGTGTGTGTGTGTGATCCATGAATACATAAGAGATGGATACATTTACAAGATATAGTTTGATGATGAGTAATGGTGTTATGTATTTTCTTGTTGTTTCATGATTATTATGATGTATATGATGCATTTATTAATGTTTTATGATGATTATGATGCTGATGCCTTTTAATTTATATGTCAACATGACATCCAAACAATCAACACAAACACCCTTTGAGGGTAGTGGTACATCTAGATGACCAAATCCATATTTTAGAAACCAGTGATATATGGATGAGTTTTGATATATCGATGTATATTATTATTTTGTAAATGTATCCATCTCTTATGTATTCATGGATAACATATATATATATATATATATATATATATATATATATATATATATATATATATATATATATATATATATATATATATATATATGTTATCCATGAATACATAAGAGATGGATACATTTACAAAATATGTATGTATATTATTATTTTGTAAATGTATCCATCTCTTATGTATTCATGGATAACATATATATATATATATATATATATGTTATCCATGAATACATAATATATATACTTATTTTTTTAATATATCCATCTCTTATGTATTCATGGATAACATATATAGATATAGTTTGATGATGAGTAATGGTGGTATGTATTTTCTTGTTGTTTCATGATTATTATGATGTATATGATGCATTTATTAATGGTTTATGATGATTATGATGCTGATGCCTTTTAATTTATATGTCAACATGACATCCAAGCAATCAACACAAACACCCTTTGAGGGTAGTGGCACATCTAGATGGCCAAATCCATATTTTAGACACCAATGATATATGGATGAGTTTTGATATATAGATGTATATTATTATTTTGTAAATGTATCCATCTCTTATGTATTCATGGATAACATACATACATACATACATACATACATATATATATATATATATATATATATATATATATATATATATATATATATATATATATATATATATGGTTTGATGATGAGTTATGGTGTTATGTATTTTCTTGTTGTTTTATGATTATTATGATGTATATGATGCAGTTATTAATGGTTTATGATGATTATGATGTTGATGCCTTTTAATTTATATGTCAACATTACATAAAAGCAATCAACACAAACACCCTTTGAGGGTAGTGGCACATCTAGATGGCCAAATCCATATTTTAGACACTGGTGATATATGGATGAGTTTTTATATATAGATGTATATTATTATTTTGTAAATGTATCTATCTCTTATGTATTCATGGATAACACACACACACACATGCACATGCACACGCATGCAAGCACACACACACGCAGACACACACGCGTGCCTGCACACACACACACACACACATACATAACACCATAACTCATCATCAAACCATATATATAAGACAAGAAAGAATAGAATTCATGCACATCTCCCAACTTGTCAACAACCAATTTTACTTTGTATTCCAAAATATTCTCAAACACCTCAAGTATTTTCAATTTGGCCTCAACCTTGGTCTTCTCATTTTGATTTTTCAAATCTTCAATTTATTTCTCCAAGTTCAAATTCAATGCATTCAACCGATCAACTAGGATTTGATTATCACTGTTTATTTATGGCATAGGGTCTTGGTATGGAATAATTGCTTGGCTTTGAGAATCACCACTCTTTAACTTCTGCTTTAGTTTGACATTTTCCAACTACAACCTGCTCTCTTCGTCATTCATCTCAATTTGAGTTTTTTCATAGTTGAGAAATCTTTGTTCCGTTTTATTGACAAAAGTTTGCGTGAACATTACATAGTGCATAGTAAGGGTGGCATCTTGAAGCATTGATGTATCTTGAAATGTTTTCACCATAAATGTTCCCCTCAACTCCTAAACTACATTAAGCAATCTTGGCTTGTTGGTGTTCTTCTATCAGGCCCATATTTTTAGAGTCTCTATCTTTGGGTTAAACCCACAACCATTGAAACCATCCTCATAATCAAACTCAGAAACCATCATGGGCTCATCTTGATTTCTCACTTGGTCCAACAAAAACATTTTCTTCAATTCAAGGCCAGGGATGATTAGCATATTTCTCTTCAAAACCAATTATCTAGCCTCATTAGGGATAACATTTATTTCATCAATTTTCAAATACTTGAAATTCTATGTCACAATTTGATCATGCTAAGATTCATCAACACCCATTTTATTTATTTCCAATTTTTCTTCAAATTCTTTCATCTTTATTTTTAGCCAAAAATATTTGAATTCTGGGGTAATGATGAAATCATCATCCTCGATGAGCCTCATAGAAGCCAAAACCCTTTCATCTTCTCGTAGTTTAAGGTTACCTTGTACTTGTTCATCCATTCTTGATTCTAGTGTGTGTGCTTTTGTTTATTGACCAATAAGGGGTTGATCAACTTCTTTTTCCTCTCCCATATGCCTCAAATACTAGCCACCTCCTTAGAGTCACTAACTCCTTTATTCATTTCATATGAAACCAGTGGAGAATCATCATTAGTCTTTTTCCTTTTGGTAGGTGGTGAACTAAGAACACCTGGATCTTGCACTGCAATTGCATCTAGACTAAGTTATTGAATCATAATCCCTGTTGGCTTTTTGACAGGGAAGTTGGTATCCTTGTAGGCTACTTCTCAAACTTGCCATATATTTTTTCAAAATTATCAATTATCAAATCTATTATTTTCAAAGGGTCCACTTCAACAAAAAATATTGAAAAATTATGGTTTTGTTTTCTTTTGTCATCCTCAATCTTCCTCAAAATTTCCCAATTTCTTTCCCTATTATATACCTCTTGAAAAGTGACACAATTTTTTATCACATCCTCATCAAAACTGATTTGATGGGATATCATCATCCTGGTAAAGATGACTTGTTTAACAAAGTTCATGTGACCGTCTAGATCACTAACCCTTTCTATCCCTAATTTCAAGGAATATTTAGCCTTCAAATAGGCTTGCAACTCCTCTAAGGTATCTGTACCAATGTACAGTTCACCAAATGAAATGCAATCTAGAAGAAATGTACCCTTCTTTTGTTTTTTCATCACATCTTTATCCATCTAGAGCATCTTCCACATGAATTCAAGAAAATCAATTATGTTTGGCACAAATTTTGGCAACACTTGTGGTGGCTGAGTACGCGCATATACTCTGATTATAGTATTATCAGGAAAGAAATACCAATCAAAAAAGTTATGTTTGTGATGCTATTCTGGCCTATGAGCAAGAGGCTTCAACATTTCTCTAACCTCTTTGGTCAATCTAGGAAAAAGGCTACCAAGGGAATTCATTATTATGACTGAGAAACCATCATGGAACACAACATAGTTACTGTTCTGACAATGAGTGTCCCATTTGTAAAACCAACACTGTGTAGGCAATCTTTGTCCCTTTTTATCAATCATGCTCAATTCCATCCTTCTAGGCCAATTCTTTTTGTTTTGATACAAAATTAAATGACATAACAAAAAAATAATATTTGAACTCTATAGGTGTCTTGTTCTCCCTTATTTACAAAAAATTGTCATATAATTTTTGCTCAATAAATGATGCAAAATCATACTCAACATTAACCTCTAGGTTCTGTATTCTCATGGTCATCATCATCATCATCATGCCAACTAGAATTATATCTTGGGAATCAATTCTTAGCACTTGACACAAATCAAAATGTGTCCTTTTGAAATACATAGTAAAGTTATCAACTGGAAAAGGCTCAACAATAATGGTTGGGATTCAAATCCTTCTATTGCTGACCCCTTTCCTCATGTACATGGGTAGCTCATCACTCCTATGTGTATTTCTCAGACTATTATATTCTTGTTCACTCTTCTTCAAGTCAACTTTTATGAGGGTTTGCTTGTTCAACATGAAGTAATCAATGATTGCATTTCTATCCACAGCCACTAATGGTGACCCATTTGGCAACCTAACAATTTTGGTGGTTGGATGATAGTGACGTGCCAATATCTCTATCAAATCCACATCAATGAATACATTTGGCACCACAAGCTTAGACAAATTCAAAATCCATGGGTTTGTAACCAGTCCCTGTCCATCTTGCTTTTCACAAAAATATCAAAAAAGGTTCCATCCTAAGATAGGGACTATAGCATCCCAACACCCCTCTACTACATCCTTGACTAGTTTCTTATACCCTTTGTCAATTAAATTTGGTAAAATGTCCAAGTGGTTCAGTGCTCTTACTTGCAGACTCAGATTTCTTATGTGCCATAGTTTAAACTAGGGTTTTGATAGTCACTTTCTTTACTAAACCAGTTGAAAATAAAGCATAAACTAAATACCAACTTTTATGAAGAGAGTGATGAGGTAGACTTACTCAATTGGAAGATGGTCAAAGTGTGCATAGAGAGATTGAATTCACTATCTACAATCACCACTGAATTTACTTGAATGATGAAATATAGAGAAATTCTAAATTTTATTATGCTATTTAGCTAATCATTTCTTCATTACTCTAGTTCATACCACAAAATGACAAATCTCATCATTCATGTCTTTTAAACATACATCATTGATTTGGTCCAATCTAATGGTTGGGTTAGTACTTCAATATTAGGCATCAATGATAATAACTATGGGGCTGTGATATAGTCATTTTAGCATTTAGTACTTTACCACATCACTGCATGACCTATTTACATCTATCGTAAGACCATGGGAGCTTCTTAACAGTTATACCATATCTTTCACTGCTTACATCCACCCCAAAATCCTTGATACACATCATCGTGGGATGATGATATACATGTTACCCCTTATACCTCATACCACATTACTACCAACCTTTTATCTAACCATTTCGGGACTATAGGATCCTTTGGCATCCATTCATTATTTATCATATCACCACAAACATTGGATTTAACTATGGTGGGAGTGCGGGACATACTTTATATGACTTTTACCCCTTATTACTAGCTTGAAAGACCTTATTTGAACTATCACAGGGTTATGGTATGTGTTAAAATGATGATAATAGGGTTCTCAAGTAATAATTCATTCATTGTGATTCATATGTACCTTCTATAGTTAAATTTTTGACCTAGAGTGTTAAGGAAAATATATGAAAAATATAGAGTGTAGACTCTAGAAAGTTAATATATCTAACTATGTATATTAGGGTTTAGGTGGCTAATTTCCATTGACATACCCTTTACCAATGAGACATTGTGTGATAGAATAATAAAATTGATGAGAATATCAAAATAACAAAATATGTGTCTCATATATTATGAATGGTGGGATGGTAGGATACATGTTACCCTTTATACCTCATACTGCATTACCGCCAACCTATGATCTAACCATCATGATACTGTAGGATCTTTTGGCATCCCTTCATTATTTACCATATCACTACAAGCATTAGATTTAACTATGGTAGGAGTGCAGGACATACTTTATATAACTATTACCACTCACCACTAACATGTAAGACCTTATCTGAACTATCACGAGGCCATATGTTAGTGGTGAAGTCCATATGTTAGTGGTGAGTGGTATATAGGAACTTCACTTGTATCCCTTCTTTGTATATTGTAACATTGCAAGTGAAGTTCCTATATGTTATGGGGAAGTGGTAACTATCTTTTCACTTCTTTTGGTTCTTACACACTCACCAAATCTATTTGAATGTACTATGGTGCTGTGATAAGAGACAAAAAAACACATCAATGATCAAAATATAAATGTCTTCCACATGGACATGATATGGAATGCTTATGAATTACTCCTAGAATAATTATAAAAGGAATATGGACTCCTATGATGATTTTTATGAATTTGGAAAAAAAATGCCTCAAAAAAATGTGGTCTCATGGTGATGGAATGACATGATGAATGTCATGACAATATAATTTTTATGCATTTTCATGGAATTCCATCACCATGAGACCACATTTATTTGAGGCATTTTTTCAACTAATTCACTGCCTTGTCTATTTTATTGCTTACTATTATGTTTTGATAGATTTTTTCCAAGCATCCATAGCTTGTTCAAAAGCACTTATTTTAGGCTTTTAACCATAGAAAAAAGGTGGTGAATTGTTTGATAAAATTATTTGGTAGGCATGTATGAAAAATGTGGTAGCATAGATAAGGTAGTGAACTATTTGAAAAAATGCCTCAAAAAAATGTGCTCTCATGGAATGTCATGACAAGCAAATACAATTGGCAGTTGTTCCTTGTTATTAGTTATGCAATGTGAATATATTACATAATTTCTTAGCTTGAATTTGTAAAAACCATATTGTAATTTAAATTTTGTCATCTATTAGCATCTAATAATCAGTTATGCAATGTGAAGTAATGCTTTGAGTTTGAAAGATGTGAAATGCAATGTAATCAACAATTTGAATATAAACTACAAAAATCTATTTTTTACAATTCATTAGTTAAAATATTTATTTTATTTGTTCTCTATAAATTTATTTCTATGTAAATGCCTTTCAATTAAAAAAATAGTTTTTGTCTCTTAGTCTACAATTTTTTACTTTTTTTTAAAAATCTGATTTTTTCCTGATATTTTCAAAAAATCTTGAACTTTTTGTTTGCTTAAAATTTTTCAAAAATATTTTTGTTAATATGTGTAGAACATTAAAAATGGATCAACATTGAAGGTTGACTATGAATAAATACCATGCATTTGATGAGAGAGTAGGTGATAAGAGGGACATGGATAAATATCCATGTCCATGTAATGACTGTCTTGGTGGAATGGTGAGAAAAAGAAATTTGATTTATCAACATATGATAATTTATGGGCATAGTGGTAGAAGCCCTTGGGACTACAATTATTATGAAAATATGATATAATCATAGAGTGTGAGAGATAAAGAGGCAATAAACATAGACAAAGGGTTTGAAATTGATAGACTTTTGAATGAGGGTCTAAACGATAATTGGACCAAGTTGATGGAGGATGTTTTAAAGCATATGTATGCTAATTTCAAGTTAATTCATTTGACAAAAATCCTTCAAATTCTTAACTTTCAAGTGGTGTTTGGTTGGACAAATGAGAGTGTAGATCAATTATTGGCATTGTTAAGTTAGTTGTTACCACCTAACTCCACATTACCAACAAAAGGAAGTCAATCTAAAAATCAAATCACTAAGCTAGGCTTAGGGTATGAAAATTACACACGTGTGAATGGTTGTGTATTATTTTGCAATAATCTTGAAATTGAGAGTGAATATCTGAAATGTCGTGAAGTGAGGTATAGACAAGGGTTGAAATTAGTTGTGGTTCCTAGAAAGGTTCTTCTCCACTTTTTGATAATCTCATGATTAATTAAAATGTATAGGTGTAGAGACATTGTTGAACTTATGCAGTGGCATGGCCAAAAAAAGAGCACTAATGGAAAATACTGACATGTGCTTGGTTTTAAGATGTGGATGTAATTTAATAATAAATGGCCTAATTTTTCTCAAAATCCTTGTAATATAAGGTTGGGTTTGGCTCTAGATGGGGTGAACCCATTCTCAGATCAAAGTACTAAATGGTTAACTTGGCTAGTTTGTTTAATAAATTATAACTTGCCTCCATGGTTAGCAACTAAACCATTTTTATTAATGATATCATTGATTATACCAAGAAAGAAAAGTGTGACTTTAAATACAATCGATGCTTATCTAGAGCCATTATACGATGAGCTAATGGAATTATGGAAATAAATTGAAGAAATTCAATATTTAAGGGATGGTCATTCAATCAAATTCACTTTAAGATCTTCCTTATAGTTTATGATTCATGATCTTCCTGCATATGGTACATTGTCTGGTCTCGGTGTTCATATATACCATGGATGTCATGTTTGTAACTTTAAGGATTTTTTGAGGCACTCAAGAAGTTTGAGTTTGTGTAGGTTTATTTATTATGGACATCATAATTACCTTAAAATGGATCATCCATATCATCAACAAAAAATACATTTCAATGGTCAAGAAGAGAATCGTGAAGCACCATTGCTAATAATGGATGATTAAATTGTTGAGAATGGACAAAAAAGAATACCATTTATTGAAAATAATGGGATTATTGGTAGTAGATATGATACATTTAAGTAAATTTGTGTGAAATGGCTATGCTTATTCTATAAGCTACCATACTTTAAGGATATAGCCATTAGGCATATTGTTGACTTTATGCATACTGATAAAAATATAGCCTATGTTATTATAAAAACTCTTTTTGTTGCTTTTGATACTATTTCATCATGTGAAGACTTTCGGCAACTAAAGATTCATCAAAATCTTTGGGTTGAAAAATGTGATGATGAAAAATATAGAAAACCTAGTGTTCCTTATGTCTAGACAAAGAAAAAACATGCACAATTCTTATATTTGATGTCTCAGACTCACTTTCCCACTGGATATGTAAGTAGTAGTATTACAATCCAAACTAAAATTAATGGCTTAAGAGGCCTAAAGACTCATGACTATCATGTCATAATTGAGAATATTTTACCTATTGTGGTAAAAGTATCAAGTTGGAAAAGGGGCCAAGATTGGCAATTATAAGGTTGGGCCTAATATTAAAGAGAATGAGTTTACATGTATTAGATCCTTAAAACTTTGATAGTTTTATGGAGGAGGTTGTTTAAGTCCTTTGTCTATTGGAGGGAATTTTTACCAACAATCTTTAACATTTCTATGCATCTTTTGATACATCTACAATATGAACTAGAGAATTGTGGCACAATAAGAATGAGATGGATGTATCTTATAGAATGATATATGAAGGTTTTTTAAAAAATTGTTCGTACTATGGCAAAACTAGAAGGCAACATATTTGAGGGATATTTAATGCAAGAGGCCATGGGATTTTACACATAATATATAAAGGATTTTAAAAATGTCAATCAATGTGTATGGGATGACGACAAAGATGAAAGAGTTGTAGGTGAAGTATTAGAAGGCAATGGATGTCACTTCAAGCTATCACATCAATAAAAAGGTGCGATACATGCCTATATTATTCAAAACACATATTAGTTCAATAAGTGGCATAGGTAAAAAACATTTACACAATAATTTATTTACCCAATTACATTTACAAAATTATATTATTAATCTTACTATTTGTACATTAGTATTCTATGTATAAAATATGAAGAAGAGAATCAAGCTTGGATGCAACATCGACCTCAAAAGTGCAGAAGTCGTGATTTGATTGGAGGTGATGCTTTTCAAACATTTAAAGAATGGATTGCTAATGCAATTCATGATACAAAATAAGAAGGTCAAGATATAACAATGGAGGAAAGTGAGATTTCACAATCTCCACATTTATGGGCTATGCATTTTAGTGGAATGTGGGCCTATGGTAGTCATTTAAGAGTGGAAGAAAAAGACAAAGGTAAGACAAATTGTGATTGTGTTGTTAGTGCTCAATTTCTTCACGAAATTTAGAAAAAAAATTATGTTGGATTCATCCAAGAAATTGTTCAAGTGTATTTTGGTGAAAATAATACTATATTATTAAAATTTAAGTGGATCCAACCATCCACAGTATAATTTGATGAGTATGGATTTGTACGCACAAATACAGGATAATTTTTATTAGAGACAGATGAGCCATATGTTTCCCCTCTTCAAATAAACCAATCATTTCTAATTGATGATGTAAGAAGCCCAATATGGTTGTATGTCATTCAAACAGAGTCTTATTCTAAATGAAAATTCATGAAAGTTGTTGATATAATGCTTGATGGGAAATATGTTAATTTACAAGAAACATTTGAAGAAGTGGATGAAAATGATGATGGAGTGTTTGAAAAATAGATTTTGATTACCAATGAAGAGATTGGGAGAGATAATGTAGTGCATGTCACAAATGAGGATGAGTAAGAAAACCAAGCAGATGCAGACATGAATGATCAAGATTCATAAGTGTCAATAGCGAGTTTAAACAAGGGATAGTCATATTGATAGTCTGATACCTGTAATTGTAAACATCTCCTTTGTTTTTTACTACAAATTCTTTTTAATCTCTAAACTGAATTATTTTTAAAGTTTCTATTTGTAGTTATCAATGGATTGGAAATTCAATAGTTATCAACTTATGAACTCAATAAAGTTTTACTGATTCAAATTTATGATTTATAAATTATTTTTTATTTGGACTTTAGGAAATGAAGAAAAGGATGAGTTTAAGGCAAAAATTAGTCAATGATAGTGATCATAATTCTAAAATTTCATTGACATATTATGAGTGCTTTCATAGAGAAAAAGTGGCCAAGAATAATGAATATTTATGGTGTCTTGGTTTGACAAATAGGCAATTTTTAAATCCACTAAGTAGTATATTGCTTGTTTAATAGTGTTTAATAGGCAAGATATTTATATATATATATATATATATATATATATATATATATATATATATATATATATATATATATATATATATATATATATATATATATATATATATATAAGACATAATATGATATATTTTTTGTTTTATAGGCAAGAAAAAGAGTGAAAAAGAATGTAGAGAAAAAACAAAAAGAAAGAAAATATATAGTGTTGCCATCTCGTAGAAGCCAATGCATTTATGATTCAATAAATGTAGTTGATGAAAATAATAGTTGTGATGATGTGTATCTTGATATAGCATATGGTGATGTGTAGCCTGATATAGCACATGATGATGTGTAGCCTAATATAACACATGTTGATTTGCAGCTTGATATAACACATGGTGATGTGAAACATCATGATGATATCTTAGGATAGAGTCTAATAGAGATTATTAAAAAAATTAGAGCAAAGGAAAAATAGGTCTACAGATGATTTATTCAACATTAAAGGATGTGATTGAAGTGAAATGTGTAGAGACTAGTACCAATCTACCTACTCATGCCACACTTGATGTGGCCAAGGAGCATGAAGTTCTGGTTAATGAAATTCATGAAGAGAGACTCCTTGCATCTGATGTGCCTCATAGTGCACCTATTGCATCTATAACTTTTGATGGAACTAGTGGATCAACTAGAAATACTCGTAGTGGTTTAATAGCATATGTGTCTGCATTTGTTAAAAGATAAAGATTAAATCAAGATTTTTATATATCTACAAAGAGGAATGCAAAAGAAATAAAATTAGAAGGAAAGAAGCCATTATTGGTTGAGGTATCAAGAGATGGTGAGCCCATTGGGCCAAATGCTGAAAATTAGGCCTCCATGTTGGGTGTAAGATGTAAGGCCCATTTGGATATTTGTAAATCAGGTTTTGTAGAGCAAGATCCATGAACCGTGGAAAATGTTATAAAAAAAATGGAAAATGTTTTTGAGACTACTAGTGGAAAAATATCTAGAAAATATTACAAGTAAAAGATGAGAATTTTGATGAACAATTTTAGATACAATTGCATAAAAAAAATCATGAAGGGAAAAGAGAGATTAGACTCCACTCTATCTACCAAATAGTGGGAGGAATTGAAAGAAAGTATGTATTCCAAAGAATATTTAGCAAAGAGTAATAGAGGAAAGAGAGTAGGAGATAATGTGAGGGTTGGATATACATTTGGCTAAGGCAGGTTACAAGACAAAATGGACAAATTTGTAGTACGTGTATCATTTTTTGGTTCAATTTACAATGTGTTATTTACTTCAATTTTTTATTGAACTGACTATATCTTGAAATTGACATTGTATTTTAGGTGAAAAAGAGTAATAGAGCAGTAGGTGCAGAAGATATTTTCAATTACATAGAAGAACTAGATTGACCTAGTAAATCTAAGAGTGGGATGAAGTGGAAATCTAGTTCATCAACAAAGATTTAATAGCCATCTATTAAATGCCTAGTAGGAGCCTCTCTAGATTATGTCAACTCAGCTGAAAGGTACCAATAAGTAATGAGTTGTATTTTCTGTCTCACTTAGTAAGTTTTGCAGTTGGTTGCCTCTGTTAACCCTATAATTTATACATGGAATGAGCATAAATCCATGAATTCAGCTAAGGTAAGAGGCTCTATTTATCTCATTTCTTCTTTTTTATCAATTATATATACAAATGCCTCTTAATATGTATATTATTGAAATCTGAGCATAGGAGAATCTAACCTGATTTATTTATTATTGGAGTGAACTAGAAAATGTTCTTTTGGACAAATTTATAGCTTGCATTATTTACTTGACTATTGAAAGCTTTGTATATTTTTTTTCATGATGGTTAAACCACATGCAGATAAGTTTTATCAAAGTAGTAGGAAAAAAAATGCCTTCATGATGTCAATAGAGCTATTGATATTGATAGTGATCATGATGAACTGGACAAGAATGTGCAACATAATCATCATAGTTGTGTTGAATTAGCTGAAGTAATATAATAGTTGTTAGTTATCTATCCTAATGTTTTATCATTATTCATGTTTAAAATGTTTTATATCTCAATATAATATGTACTTTTTTTTTAGACATTTATTGATAAACTCTAAGAAGGGGACAAAGTCTAGGTGTTGGATCCATTTGATGGTGCTATTGTGGGTATTGGGCAAATTCACTCACTATCCATTATACATGGAGTCAAATTGAAAGGAACATGGGATGCAAATGTAAATATTTTAAAGGTCACAGGTAACAAACCCCTTGCTTATGAAGATAAAATAGATGGATTTTTCCATCTAAAATAAAAATAAGGGACCTTCACATGGTGGCCACTAAAATATTTGAAAAAAATGACATAGTTGATGTTTATCATGTATTAGTTGTTAGACAACTTGGCCCATTACTTTATGCAATAGTTTGAATGTGTTCATGTTCAGGGATATTCATAGTGTTTTTTTTTTCTATTTTGAAGTTGTATAAGTAAAGAAAGCATTATAACTCAGTTTTCTCAATCACAACACTAAGAAACACACTTTGTATTAACACATTTTCTAAAGCAAAGACACGTATTTCTATCTTGTATCTACTGTAAGAATACCTTTTTTAAATATTTTTTTAGTATTTTGCCTTCTTAATAGTTGTTTCATTATATTCAAATGAATTATTGATTATATTTTTCTATGTTTTATGTTATATGTTTTGAAGTCTCATCATTATGTCATATGTTTCGTGGCACCTATATCTAATACCCAAACATTTATTAATTCATCCCGAGTTTCAAATTAGTGTAAGCTATATTCCCTAATGTTGTAAATGTTGATTCATGAGAAATATTTATGTATTCATCATAGTCATGCTTTACATATTAAGAAAAATAATATTTATGCATTTTATG
This sequence comes from Torreya grandis, assembly GCA_037957365.1. Taxonomy (NCBI): domain Eukaryota; kingdom Viridiplantae; phylum Streptophyta; class Pinopsida; order Cupressales; family Taxaceae; genus Torreya; species Torreya grandis. The sequence goes on from JARHVA010000117.1 coordinate 5,694,269, forward strand.
TGGTCTATGAATAAAATTAAGGATCACTGCCATACAACATGAGCCATTTAAAAGTCTCATGTCCAAATGAATTTAGGACTTTTGTTAGTATTGTAATTAGAGGTGACATAATTAGTTTCCAACATAATCGGAGATACTTTTCTTGTGCCTTATATTAAGGTACTCTTATTACTTTTCTTTAGCTATGACTTAAAATTTACATCATATTATGACTTAAAATTTTTCATACTCTTGTTAGCTATAAATTAATCAAGAATTTAATGGAGTCTTAATTAGTATGGTATGTGACAAATTTAAAATAGGAGTCTTAAATATGACATCTCTCCACATTATATGTATGTATATGTGTGTGTGTGTGTGTGTGTGTGTGTGTGTGTGTGTGTGTGTGTGTGTGTGTGTGTGTGTGTGTGTGTGTGTGTGTGTGTGTGTGTGTGTGTGTGTGTGTGTGTGTGTGTGTGTGTGTGTATAAAATATCTGTACCACTACTAGGAAGTTAAAAAGATACCCCCAGTACTAGAATGTAAAAAATAAAATAGTGTAATGGGTGTCTATAATCATCATTTGTAATGCATATTGAAGGTTTGTTAAATTATTCTTTCAAAAAGTGAGCATTTACAATTACAATAATTATATGTTTTTGATATTATAAATCTGCAAAGAGGGTGCAGATCCCAAGTATAAAAAGTCCAAAGGGTAGTTAAATAGGCCAAAGGTCACTAAAAATTGAAAAATAACAGACAGACAAAAGCAAAATAGAAAATAACAAATAGACTAGGGATTAACCGTAACAAAACACTAGTTTTTTATCAAATCTTTCTAATCTTATTTGATGAACTTGAGAAGGTCCTCCATGCTAGCAATTTTATTTTTATATATTTATCTTCTTTTAGGAGTTCTTGAAAAATCATCAAGAAAGAAGCCACATGGTGGACAAATTTCAAGCAAATAGTGGTTAGCACTTTCAATTTATTCTAAAAGGAGATCAAACCCTTCTTCACTTCATTCAACTCCCTTTTAATCTATCTCTCCTCTTCACTAGTATCCATTAAATACTCCTTGTTAAAATCATAAGTGGAGTCATTCATCTCCACAAAATAACTATTTCCCTCCTCTAATTGTTGATCAAGATTGGGTTTGTCTTTTAATTTACCTATTTCCTCCCCCTAATCTAAGGTAGAGGGATCATCCATAGTCTTTACTAACAAAATTTTTTCCCCTACGAGTCTCTTGGATCTCTTGATATTTATCAAATATATTTCCATACAGCTCTAAAATTTAAAACTAGACCCTTCTTCCACAACTTCCTCACCTTGGACCTGGGCCTCGAGGTGCTCTTTGTCACTAGCTAAAATTTAAGGCTCTACCGCCACCACTTTCTTATTCTTACTCTTTCCCTGATTGATCTTCTCAAAATTGATCTGAATATTCAATTTCCTCTTTTTATTTCAAAAATAAGAAGGGTTATTTTTTAGCTCCCACAACCCTTCGACAGCTAGAGAGTCAAAAGTGTCAGGGGATCTAGAAGTCACAACTATCACAGAGGGATAACTAGAGCCTATCCTAAGAGGGGAAAAGATTTCAAACTTAGGGGATAGGTTTAAATATGGGGAACAAGGTTCTTGGAAAAGGGTAGGGAACCACGAGGAGCCATGGAACCAAATCTGACACTCAAGAGAATATGATCATCAGGGTTGCTATCATGGAAACTATCAACCACTTATGTTTTTAAAGGCTTAGAGGGATGCAATGTAAGTCGAAAGTGATAAATCCTAAAGATAAGACCTTGGTGGAGTGGAATGGCAGAGGAAACTAGGTTTTTTTCATGGAATTTTTGACATACTTAATAGACATCTCTAGGGATGACAGGGGGAAGAAGGGAAAGTTAACCAATATCTTATGATGAAAGTGATTCAAAAGAGAAAAATGGTAATGATAAAATCACTTAAAATGACCCTCAAGTGTAAAATATTTCATGATGGTGAATCATACCTTATCCAAAGGGTTAAACAAGCTCTCTCTATCAAAGCCTCCCTACAACTTCATTGATGCTTCTCCTTCAATGAAGATTTTTTTACCCTTTCAGGTCTTGAACTTTGGCAAGTATTTTCAATATTATGCCCTTGCAATGTAAACCTGTGGCCTTAGTAATTGACTCCTCACTAACAACAAACTCTATACCTCCAACCTGAACTTTACGATCACCATTCCAGCTAGAAGCAAACTGAATGGAGAGGTTCCCATCATATGCATTCATAAATTCAATAAAATAAGAAATTACACCTTCATAACATATACTCTAAATAATAGCATCCACTTTGGTTTCATCACATGATAAGGACTCAGTTCTGACTCTTTCTCCTCCCATGACTATTAAAGATTCACTGAATTGTTGCATAGCTGAAAAGGGATCTAGACCAAAGTGAATTACCACCACCAAGGATTAACATTAAAAATTGAATCAAAAAATATGGGAGCTTTTGAATCCCACACCAAATCTTTAGTAAAATATAGGATGATTAATGATTCCACATGTGAAAGAGCTTACTAAGATTTGGCGTGTGAGAACGTGCCTTAAAGGATTGAGACTACATTGTGTGAGATTGATTTTTTTAAATTCAAAATACTTAGAAAAAATGTGATGAGGAGTACACAATGATGATGAATGAAATCAACATGAATAAAAATCACTAAATAAACTATCAAATTGATCAAAATGATGACTAAAATTAATGACTAAATAAACTACCAATGGATAGAAATAATTGAATAAAAATGATTAAATAAGTGACCAGTTAACAAAAATCAATGACTAAATTAATGACTAAATATATCAGTGACTAAAAATGACTAGATTACAAAAATTAATGACTAAATCAACAACTAAAAATACTACTAAATTGATTAATCAAAATAACGAATAAATGACTAAAAATAGTATATTCATTAATTTAGTCATGTTATAAATGACTAGAAATAAACTACTAATGGTCACATGATCATGTTTGGACATTTATATGTAATTTTTAGAAGTTTTTTAATCATATGTTTCTTTTTTTGTACTATTAAATGGAATAAGTAATGAGAAAATCATGATTCAAATTAACCTTATTTATTCTTGCCTCTATCAATGATAAATGTCATAGAGTGATAATTGATCAATGAATTTATGAATAATGACATGGGATAGGGAATAGGACATAAGAAAGGATAATATAGGACATAAAATGTCTAGATGTGGGACTATATAAGTATTTAAAACATTTAGGGTAAATATATACAAATAGAAACCTAGAAAAGGGGTATCCATTCTCAGTGGCCAAGAATTTAGGACTATCAAGAGATGAGTTAGTATGGTGAATAAGGATGATGGATAATGGAGGAGCGAAAAGGAATCCTGAGATAAACTCTTCAATGTTATTATTCCATGCTACCTTTAATAACCTAACATCACAAAACATCATGAATAATTTTTTTAAATAGAAACATGAGTCTACAGATTTGGTGGCTTCTAATTTTACAAGGGTGATACTGATTGTGTTGGTGTGATATTTTGAAGTTTTTTTGTCTTCCCAAACCTTTTCCAAATCATAATTATATACATAATTTGGATGAAGGTCAAATACAGGGAGAGGAAATGAGGGACATGATAGGATATGTTGAATGAGACATAAATGGGATGATGGGATAGGATCGGATATAATAGATGGATTACCTCTAAACATATAAGGATAATACACATAATTATTTTAGATAAGGTATGTCATGAGTGACATCGAAGACCGATTTCCATCACCATTCTTATCCAACGTGTTAGAGAACTAGTTTTCATAATTAGACAAAGGATATTATAAAAGGGATTATGTTCAATTATAAGACAACATGAAAATGATTCAATTATAAAATCTATTAAAATTCATGATGTTCATCGTCTCTTCAAACTCTTGATTGTCTTAAGTAGCTAGCTTATAAGCTTCTAAATCAAATTTGGTGATGATGACATAAGGTCCAAGCTAGTTAGGCTTGAACTTTCCCTTATTTTTATGATCTACATTTTTATTCATTTGGTTCTCTCTTATGATTTCAAATTCTCATGGCCAAAATTTATTATTATATTGTTTGTACAATCAATTTTGATAAGACTTCAAGTGATTGAGGGAATTGAGTTATTTTTCATCCAAGAGTTATAACTCTTGAAGTCATGAAGCCCTATACTCTTATTCATTGATTAGGCCCTATAGTAATATACACAAGGAGGGTAATTTGATATTGACTAAATGGATGGATTCAACACCAAAAACTAATTAATAGGGAGTGGCACTAGTTTTAGTATGAATGCTAGTGCAATAAGCCAATAAATAAGGATATAGTGCTAGATGCCAATCATTTCCAAAAGCATTTATGATCTTCTTGATAATTGTTATTATTGTTTTATTAGTCACTTTTAGATGGTCATTACCTTGTGGGTATTAGAGTGTGGACCACTTATGTTGGATGTGAAAATTTTTACAATGGGCCTTGACATCTTTATTTTTGAATGATTGATTGTTATCAAAGATGATGACATAGGGAATACTATAGTGGCAAGTGATATGATTAAGGATAAATTTGGAGATCTATTTATTAGTGTCATAGGTGATAAGCATAACATCTACCCACTTAGTGGAGTACTATGTGGGTGTTACAATGTGCTTATGACTATCTAATGATGAGGGGTTTATCATACCAACTATATCGAATCCCCATGTAGAAAAAAGTCATGGATTTATGATAAGCTACAACTCCTATGATGGATCATGAATGAGATATCAATTTTTTTCACAAGCCACACATTTATTTATGTATTAACATGCGTCATGGTCTATAGTTGACCAATAATATCAATTCAGAGGAAATGTTTGGCTAGGACCATCCCATTGGTATGTGCCATTATGAACCTATTTGATTTATAAGTGGGCCTCATATGAGTTCATAAATCTTAATAGGGTGCCATCATATCCTATCTAATAGAGCATGCTAACGAGGATAGTGAAAGGGGAGGCTTTTTGGATGAAGGATTTTTTATGGTGTTAATTAAGATTAGAGGGAATGACATTGACATTAATGTAGTTATAAATGTTTTGATATCATGGGGGACTGGAACCAACAAATTCACATACATTTTTTAACGTAGGATTTTGGTGGGCCAAGATTAATAGTTTTAAACCATGAAATGATGTTGAATTTAGTCTAGTGACATTTCAAGTAGAGAGCCAAGTATATCCATTACATCCATAGATTTGTTGTTATAATATGGAACCTATTCGAATGTGATATATTTGAACTATGTTTTGAGATTTTTAGCCATGTATTTATAAGGATAAACCTTACCTTACTTTGTCTGAAAATCATTATTGATATAATTGACTGTAGATATCCAATTATTATCACTATTGTGATAAAATTTCAAATCTAATGACATTCCACAATAATGCACAATCTTGACCAAAATCACCAAAATACTCTAATTCATTTGCACACATCACACATAAATTCTAATTCTTGTCTATTGATCCCTGATTGGGGCAATGCATTTTTTAGAATCATTATCTTTCCCTAAATCACTTTGAGTCAAATTAGGACCAAGAAAATTGACATCTTAGACCATTGAAATCCTCTTATTTATCAGCATTCATCATGCGAATGTGTCGATTCATGTCTATATTATCCTAATGAGGATAATACCATGTATGCAATCATCACCTTCTTCTGATTCAACTCTAATGAAATTACAACCAAGTAAATTGACATTTTTCACTAGATTGATTAAACGTGTGATCAATTTCTAAGAATTGCAAAATGTTAAGTAAAGACACTAAGAAAACCAAATCAGATTGAGATCTTAAGTGAAAAAATCATGAGAATTTATTGAATATCTATTATTAGAAATTTGTAATTCAAAATATTTAGGTCATGACATCACCTATGACATCATCAAAGGGTGTCAAGCATTAGGCATTAATGGGGATAAAAATATGGTTTAAGCCCACACATGTTTTATTAATGCTCACTTGTTTCAAAATATTAATGGATTTGTCCCCCAAAATTGAATTAATCTTTGGCCGCACATCTTGATCTCAGGATGGATAGTCATGGTTGATTCTCAACATTTCTAAAAAGCTATAAATACATGATCCATGGGTATAACTTTTAAACTTTATTTGTGAAAAATTATTATGCAAAAATAATACAAGATAAGCTTCACTCATTTCCCCCAAATTGACATATCAAGGAGCCAAATCTATTAGTTAATTAAGAGATGATGGATGCACATGTTACACTACATTAATAAAGACTTGGAGCAACAAATTTGGTCATAAGTATGTTTATTGACCGCCTTTGAAGGAGAACCACTATGGGAAGGTATTATTTGTCTTGCTTTCTTTGTTATATCGCAATTCCTGACCAGACAAACTGGCTAGATTATCTGTGGATAATCACAAGTAATAAATTTAGATTTAGTTATATTTATAACCAAGCTTGAGATTTATGCTATTTGAAGCTAATACAATGTTACTTAATTAGATGATAATTCATGATTGATTACTATGAGTTGGTTTATATATGCGTTTATATTTTAAGCATATAAATGTATTGATTCAGTTATATATTTTTGATTATCATTATCATGTGAACTGATCTACTAACTTGTGTGTTGTGAGGTGGACATAGGGGAATTCATCCCTCGAACATGTCGAAGGGAGTGCATTATCAAAGAAGGTGGTGTAGATGGAGATGTTGAAGGTCTATATAGAGCTGGTGAAACCTTACACACAACACAACCACTACCACATGTTAATTTCATAATAATGGTTAGACTAGCATGTTTAATGTTCATGATTATTTTAAACAAATTTTAATTGGAACTCATTTTGTATTTTTATGTGTTGATCGTATTCACCCATTAGTGTTTTTAAATTTATACAATAAGAATAAATTATAATTTATTGATTAATAGGTTATCAATAAAAAATGTACTCTTTCTTGTGCACCAAGACAAGTTAGGAAAAATAAAAGTAAAAGAAAGCCAATTTTTAATAAAGTCTTATGATTTATAAAAAGAGATAAAATTGAGATAATAATAAAATAATTTAAAAAAAATTGTTTAAAACAATAAAGAAAGTTAATAATAATAATAATAATAATAATAATAATAATAATAATAATAATAATAATAATAATAATAATAATAATAATAATAATAATAATAATAATAATAATAGAAGATTCTACAAAAAAGGAATAGCATGGAGATAAAAGGATGAAGAGTTGAAAAGTGAGAGGCGTACACAAAGTAGGGTCAAGGCGCAACAAGAGAGAGACAAGCCTCTCAAATCAAAAGAAATTACCAGGTGGGTAGTGTTTTTGAATTTTGTAATTATGAAAATATATTATTATCTGATTAAATTATGTGTAGAGTAATTATAATTATAATTATAATTATATACGTCTGAGTTTATAACAAAATTATTACTGGTGTCAATGTTTCTAGTGAAACGTTGAGTTTTTTTTAATTGAGTCATTGTTTTCTTTTAATATCATAGTAGGAACTGCTAAATCAGACATTAGATATACATGGTGAAAGATGTATATGGGTGGTATAATCTTGTGTTTACTTGATTGATTTGTATGTGGGTTGCTTAATTTTTTAAATTGTAAGTTTGAATTATGTATTTTTATGTAGTTGAGAATCTATGATAGTATGGGATACCACAGAGTATTACAATATAAAAGTATGTTTTACCCAGGTGGTACATACTGTAATTATTATGCCTAAACAAATATCTATATTTGACTATTTTATGGTATGCATGATGGTTATTGATGTGGATAGTGTGTATTGTTATACTTGGTAAGACTTGTGTATGTATGCATGCAAGATTTGAGATTTTAATGAATATTGTGTTGGTATGTTATTATGTTTCGTGTGAACTATGACTTGTTTTATGTTATATATAGTTAATTTTATAATACTTGTATTTCCATGTATTTGAGACTACTTCATTGATTGATTATATAAAAATGATAGTTAAGTCTTAGAACATTGGACTGTGGTAATATGGATTTCCATAGGATGTAAATATTTGAAAACCAATTATATTGTCAAATTTTACGATTATATTGTATATTTATCTAAGTGATATATTTGTAATCATTATTTTTAGTATGGGATATAATATAATGAAATATTCATACATATATTAGATAGACTTGATATATGTTTTTATTACTCTTATATATAGTATGTCATGTGATGCATGTACTAGTAGGATGTAATTCATTGAATCTTGTGGTTGAATTATATTTGATCAATCTATATTGCTAATGTAGAGTAAGGAGTGAGATGAACTTCACTAGATTATTGGTATTATAATGATAGATGAAGATAGTCTAATCAAGTGTTGTGTATAAAATTAATTGATCTAGATCATTAATATTTATTAATTACAAATCTTTGGACCAAAGTATGTTTTGTGAGACATCATTATATTAGTATGGTTCACATGTTAATGCAGTATTTTGTAATAAAATAGATTTCTATAATACACTGCATGTTTAGTTTATAATCATACAACACACTGGTACTTGCTAGTCTCTTTGTATTCCTATGTTGTCACTATTTACTCATCCATGAAGGGAGGGCCATTCCTTGATTGGATAGTGTAGGAGATTGTTGGTCCATGTTTGATGTGATAAAACACTCAGATGATGCTCTCTCTCCCCATAGCAGTACTACTATTGAGATGACAATTGATATTGCCATAGATACTGAAGAGTCTGAGAAACTCATGCTCTAGGGAGCCATGTATCTTAATTTTTTATATTGTATTAAATTGTATATTATTGTTGAGTATTGTCATGAAGAATTATAATTACTTATTACTATATATTGACAATGGTGATTGTAGATTTTTAATTACTTATTATAAATCAATAGCAATGGATGTAGACTTCTTTTAGTTATAGCTAAGTTAATGTAATTATTTTATGTATTCACATTGACATGTACTCTATCATGATATTAGAGATCAATATTATGTGATATATTATGCTTGTTTATATTATCACCTTGTGTATATTGTATGGTCTCTATAGATTTTCATGCATTAATCTATATGTAGTATATGTGTTATTTTTTTTTAAAATCACGTATTTCTATGTCTAACCTAGTAGGGTTGTTACATTATTTATTAGTTTCTTTATTTCATTTACATTACCCTTCTAGGTAACAGGCTTAGCATGTTAGGTTCTCTATGCTTATTATTGATTTTATTTACTAATGCATGAACTAACCCACATTTAATCCTACTCTACATTTTTGCATGTTGGGTGGGACCATGCATCTCACATACCATTTTATCCTTCTAATTATGCATTTGGACCCTATTTCAAGGCCATTTTGCTATTTTTATTCTAATTTCCATGTTTTTTTGTTTTCTAGACCAAAAATGAGATCACCTTGTAAATGATGAAGTCAACTTGAATATTAGCAAGATCACCCTATGGAATGGTGACATTACCCTGAGCAACATCGAGGTTGCACATGCAAATGGTGAGATTGACTATTATGATTTTTTATTTTTTTGTATTTTTTGTAGATCAACAAGATCAACCTACTTATTAATGATATTGACGTGTGGAATAGTGCGGTTATCTAATAATTAGTGATATCAACTTGGACTGAAATTTATAGTAGGATCACTTTGTGAAATGATGATATTGACTTGTATAATTATAGTATCACTCTGTCAAACAACAAGGTCACCTTGTGGAATGATGAGATTGCTTTATACAATGTCAAGGTTGCCCTATGTTAAAAATCCAAAGATTTAAAATAGCAAGTTTCAGTTTCATTTTTATATCCTATACCCTTGCTTGACTACTAGCACTTTATTTTGTATGATTAAGAAATTTTACTAGTTTAATTTTTACAACAACAAATGCAATCTTCAATCACACTTAAATTTGGGATTAAAATGAATATACATTGTATCTTGGGAATCTTAAGAGTCTTTTATTTTTGTCATTTATTTGTTGGTTAAACTAGTTTCAAAGTTCTTTGGCTTAATTTTTTTTTTTTTTCAAACCAAGCTTGGCATGTATGCTCTCCCCTCATCCCCTTTAGGGAACTTGGGTGACCAAAAGGGCTTTGATTATTAATTTTATCACTTATTCCAAGTATCAAAGGAATGTCATAAAGACGCTCCCCAAGATTTGAGTTACTTGGGTGATACCAATCTAACCTTTAAAGGGGCATATTTATTTATTGCATCTTCACTTGTGGGCAAGATTTTATCATCTCCCCATAAGTTCTTTATGGAAGCGTTGACTTAAAAATTCATCTTCCAACATAGTTTCAACCCTGATCCACAATGTGTTATACAAATTGAGATGATGAATCACTAGGATGTTAGTTTGAGTGGTTAAACTAATTTTTTTAGTGACTAATACCCTTATAATAATGGCCTAATCTATACATTCCACTACACTATGCAATCTAACAGATGTAGTGGTTGTAAAAAAGACAAGATATTTTTAAAATAAACTAATTATCTTGGATCTAAATGAGATGTTATGTTCTAGTGTTAATCACACATATGGGGTCATTTAGATCGATTGAAATTTATAATTTTTAGATAAACCCCATTTACCATAGATTACTATTGGTGTAGGGCAAGTAACCTAGATTTCCATGTCACTGTATGATTTCTTGAGAGAAGAGGGGGTCTAAACAACCCTACTTTTCATATACAACTAAATTTATTATATTAATAACTCATTTCCTCTCAAAGAGTATATCAATGTAATCCAATGGTACAAAGCAACCTTGTCAATTTCTAGGATAGGATGTACATTTTGGTGTGTTCTTGTTATTATTTACTCACATTATTTTTTGAGTATATAACTCTTTGTGTGTAAGTATGTCACAATTGAGAACCAAAGCACGTCCAAAACCAAACACTTGTTAGACACCATATTTTAAACAAAGAGGTGTTATGGTGGTCAGATTAATTTAAAAAAAATTTAGCCTTGTTCAATAATGAATCAAACCATTTGTGCTTGTATTTTGAAAAAACATCTTTATGTTGTTTATTTGGGTTTATACTAATCATCATTTATATATCTAAATTCCTTTAGTACAAATTTAAAATTTTACCTTTCTAAGTTCTAACCCAAAACATAATTGGTCTATGTTAGAGTCTTACACATAATTTGGGCTTGGGTAGTTCAACTTTTATGTTTGGTTTGAGTAACTTGGGTGAATTTTTATATTTTTTTTCAAACTCATTTTGTCTATATGTTTCTCATTTTATTCTTATTTGAACTTTGGTTATCTTGCATTCTTTCACATTCTAATTTATTTGACCATTCAACTTTATTTTCTATGTGGTGTCATTATGTTGCCCATTTGTTTTGGGTTTTATACTTAAGATTTTTATGTTAGTTCACATACCAAGCTTATTAGTTCACATCCTAAATTTCTTGATAAATCAAGTCTTATTCTAATTTCTCTGATCATATCCCACCATAATTGCACTTAGATTTTTATGGAATTAACATACTTCTAACTTAGGTTTTCTTTAGCTACCCTGCACCCTAAGCTCCAAGGTTATTCTAATTTCTTTTAAATTATTGATATTGACCAACCAAGGTTGAGTATTCTTCAGAATTATTTCTTCTAATTGTGTGGCATCATGCCATTTCTTTCTAATTATAGAGTTGAATTCACCATATATTTGTTTGATCTTAGAGTCCAAAAACCTTTTAAGATTTACAAATCAAAATTCAAAACACTTAACAAATGTAGAAAATCATCTTCAGATATGCAAAGGTATACTTGTAATGGGGTCTCATATGGCACTATTTATGAGGAAGAGCACTTTTATGATTGGGAAGAAAACTTCATCATGTTTTATGGCATCCCAACTCTGGTAGAATCTGATCAAGGTTACTTTTAACACAAACTTGTAGAGGATAAAGATGAATATCTCCTAAGGTTGATATAATTGGGAGCTTGGATTTCACCTAATTTCCCAATGTAAAATTACATACACTTGTTCAATTAGAGGAATAACTACTAGAGCATCATCTTACTTGTATCAGAAAATTCAATGTTACTTTTGATAGTAAAGGGAAAGAACCACTTGTGGAATCCTCCCCAACTGATCAAGATCTTGAAACTAAAACCCAATAAATTAGTCAACAATATGTTGGTCAAATTATCATAGACTTAACAATGTATTTAGCTATGACTTAATTCAATAATAATTCTTTTGTCGAGCAAGAATAACTTTTAGGCCAAACACAAGCCTTAGTCGATTCTACATCTGATGTGGACCTTGCATCTTATCTTGAACAAAATAAACCCATATATACTTCACAACAAGTTCTACTTGATATGGATCATACTTTTTTAACCATTAGGTGACTCTTTCCCAATCACAATAGCACGTTGCTAAACACTCATCATAGATTAGGGTATTTCACAAAACACTCTAGCAAGTTATTTTCAAACACAATAAGTCCCCCTTATAAAACAAAAACATTTATGCCCTTTGGTAAACACAAAATAAGTACATCAAAACCAATAGATTTCCTATAATTCACAATGACATTTTCCTAGGATATCAAGCATCTAGGAATCGACAATAAAATCCTTTGAACCAACAATGCTAGACCTACTCACATCCAAGGATAAACCAAAACCAAAATTATAGGCAAAGGGTCTACATCCTTAATAGGACCACATAAGGGGGATACATTCCTACCCAAAAAAACTACATTCCACCAAAAAACAAACCAACTATGCAAGAGTGTAATTCAATGAATTAAATAGTCACAAGGCTTGAGACAGGAAATCAGATCAAGAAATAAAAGTTCAACAAGATATGTCTTTATCCATTTGACTTAAGCATTCTTCAAGTACCTTTTCCACCTAATTTTGAGGCACCCAAGTTTGATAAATACAAAGTGAAAGGTGACCCTAGAGACCATATTCAAGCCTTCTTCATGTTATGGTAAGAGGTAGCCTACAATAGTATTTATTTTCTATGTTTATTTCCACATAGTTTAGTTGGACAAGGATTAGATTGGATCCTAAAACTACCTAAAGGATTAGTGAAAATTTCAATGATTTGTTATAAAAAAAATTTAACCACTTTTCTTATAACAATAAACATGATTTGTTAGTGGTTGTCTTACGCAAAGTGAGATAAAGAGATAGAGAAAGCTTCATGGCATACCTACAACATTGGAGAGTACTAGTTGGTCATTTTAAACATAATTTACCAAATAAACAACTAGATAACATTTTTCACAAACCCTATACCCTAACGTGGCCCATAATACGAGACTCACTTGGGATAACACATTTAAGTAAATAATTGATAAGGGTGTGTATATTGATAAAACACTTATTACTAAAGGCCTAGTGAAAATCAACTCACCAGCTCAAACATCTAATCAAACCCAACCACCTATTTAAGCTAATACTATAGAAAAACCTAAGGTTTTTATAATTAAAAAAAGGTGGGTAATAGAGTAATAGAATAATGACATGAGTAAATAGTGAAGGCTCTTCTAGTTCAAAATGCACAACCTAATCCACCAACCACTTTATAGAGAGTTCCTCTATGTAAAGGATTTAACAAATATATACCATTCAAAAAATTGGGAGAACTGTCTGAGGCAGTATTCCAAAAGCTACTAGTAACCAATTTGATCATATTGCCTATTCCAAAACCCTTTCCAAAGGATCAACCCAAACCCAACTATTATTTGGAGGATGAGTTCTATAATTTTCATCATGTCATTGGCCATGTCATTTATCTATGTGTACAACTATGACTTCTCAATGAAACCCTAATTAAGAGTGGGGAAATTGAAGTAAAACAAGCATTACAAAACACCAATCAGGGTATGGAAATTTATAACGACCCATTTCTCAAGCACCATCAAAAAAAATAAAGGAATAATCATAACCAAGGATAGGGCCAACATCAGCCAGGACAAGGTTATAAATAGAATCAACATAATCATAATCAAGATCATGATACCCAAGATAATAACCTAGGCTATAATACCATGGGGTGTATTTATGGTAATCATGTCACCACCATTACAGTCAAAACTTGTGAATTATCCAACACTTCTCAAAGTGTTGGACCCTCTATTTTAGGGTTTTCACCCTCTTCTTCAAGTAATGTCAGACCAAGTTCAAGCAATTATATTTTGGTTCAATTTCTATGGGTTACAATTTTTGAACCACCACCCAATTCTTCTAATTTTTATAACTCCTTAATGACTCAAAATTACACAATCACAATTAGATGATTGTGAGTTACCCTTCAAGGCCCTTTGTCTTCTTCCAGAATTGAGCCAAATTTGAACCCTATGCCTTCTAATCCTAAAATGAACACTGTACCAACCAAATCCAAACCTTCTCATCCTAATGTTGAGAAACCATATATTATCCATGAATAACTAAGCAAAATGTCTACCAGATTTCTATTATCAATATTTTGTGTACATTAGAAGTTCATAGGACCATACTAAATGATTTCCTCCAATAGTCCACTATTTTTTAGGACATTAAACCTACCCAATTCCAAACACTCATGGGACATCTATATCCAAGACAAAAACTTACCTTTGATCAATGAGATATGTCTTTCTTTGGTCCTAGCCATAATAACCCCTTGTATATCAAGGTCATTATCACTCATAGTAAGATCAAGCAAGTTATTATAGATAATGGTTCAAGACTGAATATAATGTCACTAAAATTGATACAATGGTTGGTATTTACCTCCAAATACATTCCAAAAGAAAAAATAATGATCAAATCATATAATAATGATGAAAGAGAGTCTTTAGGGACCATTTATCTACCAATCATTATTAGGCTTATAACCCATGATACCATGTGCCATGTCATGGACATTCAATTTCCTTATAATTTACTTCTTGGTCATCCTTGGATCCATAAATTATGAGCTATCCCTTTTTCCCTACATCAATGCCTCAAGTTATCCCATTCTATAATTAAGATCACTATTTATGGTGATTTGCATCCATACCAATATTGTAAACACCTAGAGGCCAAATATAGGAATTATAACTATTGCCCTAGTTCTAAATTTGTATCCAAGAAGAAAAAAATAATAGTTTATGAACCACCTAAATATAATTATATCGACCTTAGCAATCTTACTTCCACTTCATCTGTTCCATTTCTTATAGCCTTTGCAAACCAGCTTACTATTGAAAATGTAAACATTTCCACATACTGTGTGAAATATGATTTTCATATTAGAAAGTTTCCTGAATATGCCAAGTCCTATAGAAGACCCAAACCTTATGAAATCCCTAATAGGGACAACATGATTTGGTAAAGTAAAAACATAGAATTAGCCTATGATTTTATACCAGCCACTTCACCAAATCAGGATCAAGAGGCCATTACTAAAGGAGATTGGTTGTATTCTAATGACCTCACAAATTATTTTAAGAATCCTAAGAACCTTATCCCTAATAGAATTATGGATAGTTTGGAATATATAGGTAAAGGTTTGGGGCCACATGAGGAAGGTATTATTGAACCTCTATCTACTAGAAAACTTACTATAAACCAAGGTCTTAGATTTATACCGCTTGAGGGTGATCTCATGTATTTTGAAAGTGATTATAGTTTATTGACTAATGAATAAACTCCCAAAAAAAACACAACATCTCATTATAGTTCCTAAAATAATCTATTTGATACCAACATGTTTGACTCCAATTCTATTAACAATATCATAACCCACTACCCACTTACCATTTTCCATTTAGACCTTATCAACTGGGAACAAAAAAAAATCTATTATACCTATGGATGATTTTTAGAATGAGGAATCTATTATAGATTATATCAGCCTTAGATATGGATTTCCATTTGGTGATCAAAAATAAGGATTCAACTTCTCATTGGACCCTGATGCTTACTTTAGAGAGCATCCAAACTTCCTTGGTCATACAAAAGATAAAACATCAAGATATTCAATTGAAAAAATCTATGAGGATCTCATTAGTTAGGGAAATGGTAAATATAAAGATAATCCATTGAGTGAAAACTTATTTTAGGCAATCTTAGATATGAAAGTTTTCTCACCTCCACAAGAAGTGTAGTGTTCACCAAGTGCAAGCTTTACAGCCAGTTCAAGTATTACTTTTGAAAAACATAAATCCCTTGAGCAAATTACTCTCAAATTTATTAATAAATTTGTCAATTAGCCATCACCATAATTGTTAGACTAATATTCCTCTCATTGTGATGAGATTTGGGACTCATAACCAATGGCTGAAGAAGAGGATCGCTATCAAACATTACCTACTATTCTATAAAATTGTTCCACAGTCTTTGTACAGATTAAAACTAAGGTAAACCTTGTGAAGATAATAGGATCATTTATCTAGGTACATCCCTCATCAATGAATAACATGATTATATTGTCACTATATTAAGGGATTGTATTGATATATTCACATGGGCTTACTTAGACATGACAGGCCTAGACTCTACCTTGGTCATGCATCAACTTGTAGTACATCTAGATATTAAGTCAGTCAAGAATAAATTATGGAAAATACACCCATGAATTTCCATATTAGAGAAAAAGGATCGAAAAAAATTATTGGGAGTTGGATTTATAAGACCACTAGACTACTCTAAATGGATGGCAACTATAGTCCAAGTTAGTAAAAAGCCACAGGGCATACATGTTTGTATTGATTTTAGAGACATCAACAAAGTCTGTCCAAAGGATGATTTACCTCTACCAAACATCAAATTGATTGTCAACTAAAATGATGGGTATGAAATGTTATCCTTTATGGATGGATTCTTTGGGTACAACCTAATCAAGATAACCCCAAAGGATTAGCACAAGACTACATTCACAACACTATGGGGAACATTTTGTTACAAAGTCATGCCTTTTGGCTTGAAGAACGGTGGTGCCACTTATCAACATACCATGACTATCATCTTACATGATATGATGTATGATATGGTTGACGATTATGTTAATGTTATCTCAACAAAATCAAGAACCCGTGCTGGACATCCTGACATTTTGTGAAGAATATTTGAGATACTTCATGAATATAAAGTTAATCTCAATCCTAAAAATTACATATTTTACATTACTTTGGGTAAACTACTAGGATTATTTGTATCATAGATATGAATTGAAGTGGATCCTAATAAGGTTAAGGTCATCATGTAAATGTCTCCACCTTTCAATTTGAAACAACTTAGCTACCTGCAAGGAAAAATTTAATCTATTCATAGGTTCATATCATAGCTAGCATACAAGTGCCATAATTTTACACACCTCTTGAAGAAAAGTGTTACATTTTAGTTAGATACTAAGTGTCATTAAGCATTTAAAAAACTCAATACATACTTGGCTAACCTACTAGTATTGAGACTGCTAACATCTAGCCAACCATTGCTTCTTTATATATCAACAATAGAACATGTACTGGGGGCATTCTTGGCCTAGCCTGATGACCAAGGTAGAGAACATGCAGTTGATTATCTAATCCAGACACTTGTAAAATATGAACATAATTATTCACCTATTAATAAAGCTTGTTTGGAAATGGTGTTTTCTTTTCAAAAGTTATGACACTACATGTTGAATAATAAGACTATAATCATTAAGAAGGTGGACCCTCTCAAGTACTTATTATCCAAAGCAACTCTTACAAGACACATGGCTAAATGGATCACTCTTTTGAGTGAATTTGATGTTGATTAATAGAATCTTAAATCTATTAAGGGGCAATTCATTGTAGATCAACTTGTTGAAGCTCCTATTATAGATACTCAACCACTCACATTTCATTTTCCATGTGACTCTATCATGACGATAAAGGTAGTGGCTCATGAATCTAAACATTGGAAATTATATTTTTATAGCTCCTTCACATCACATGGATCTGGAGCAAACATTTTATTGGTTACACCATAAGGGGAACTCATCTCCAAGGCATTTCATATTAGCTTCAACTGCACCAACAACATGGCCAAGTATGAATAACTTATTACAAGACTTTATCCTATGGGATATCTATAAGTTAATGTTTTATGGAAACTCTCAATTAATCATTAATCAAACTATAAATTAGTATCTTAGTGGAGATAAAAACCTTGTACCTTATAATCATATTGTAGACAATCTCAAGTTACATTTTAGGTCACTATAATTTGAGTATCATGGGCCAATAGCCAATTAGCCAATACAATGGAAATAATTGGGTCCATGGTACAAGTTGCTAGTGATGTTAAAGAGTATTAGTTTCTCATTGAGAACCTACTACATCCTGATCATGTATTACTAGTTTCAGAGAAGGTTTGTACTATTGTTGGTCCCAATCTCCCAACTAAACCTCCTTGGTAATGTTGATGCCTCTAAATATATCACAAGGTTCTTAGTGTTTAAATAACACTTCTCATTTTATAATTCTAGGAATTTAGAACAGGAGTAATAGGTTTTGGAAAATTAGATTACTTGTGGTGAAATAACGATGGAGTAATGTATGAAAGTTCCACATTATTTATAATAATTGATGGTTGGGACCCATCATGGACCGATTCTTTGTAAATTTCAAGTATTTATGCTAATATTAGTGAATTATGATCAAAATTTAAACTATAGATTAATCTAAATGGATATTTATAATGAAATATAAGCTATAGTGATCTGGTAAAGAAAGAAGAAAAAAGGAAGGGTAAGGTAGAGAGAGAATGTGTGATTGTTAATCCTTGACTCAAATATCATGACAAAGTTTCAATTATAACTAAACTTGCATTTAACTAGTATAAGATGAAAAATATCATAAGCTCAAATCTCACCACATACTAGGAAATGTTTTAAGGATAATATGAATTAATACAAGTAAGAACTAGATTTTACTTTAAATATTTGTTACCAAACTCAAATAACATAAGCACATCTGAATATAGAACAAATGAAATGAATAAAAGTCAATATCCTTCAAATAATTTATCATAAGCATAAATTAGCAACCTTGTATCACAAATTCAAATTTAGAATTCAAAGAAACTATTCAAATTAAATATTTAGAACCAATAATTGAGAGCAATTTAGATTAACAATTGACACATAAAATTTGGACAATATTTATATAATTCCTTAATTATATTAATTGCTCCAAGTATACAAATTTTTCTCAAAAATATCTCTCTTTACAAGATGGTAATACTACCTTTTATAAAAAGACAAGGTAGTATACTGGGTAATTACAAGATATAAAATATACAAAAGATAAGAACTATTATCCTTCTTCAAAAAGTTTTATAATACATTTGCTTTTCAAAACTAAACTAACCTAGAAGTAAATATCATAAAAGACTAGCCTATGCCTTTACAAAATAATATTCCTATTTCACATATTAAAATGCTTTTACAAAAAAATAATATTAACTAATTGGTGGGCCCATTACTGAAGGGTTTCATTATTGCTCTTGTAGAATTTCCATAGCCCTTTGATGTTGTTCTTTGACAAGATCTAGATCTACAACTAGCTTTGGGAGGCAAACATCTTCTTGGTCAACTAATACCTCATATGTATCATCCCTTGCCATTACTTCTTTAATACTATTGACTTTTGTAATATTTTCTTCAATAGTGAATATCATACACAAAATTCTATTGTTATCACTACCTAACTAACCCTAGATTCTTCCCTTTACTTACTACTCCACCAAGGTGACTTGATGTTTATATTCTACATCATCAATAATTTTTAAGGTTGTAGTCTTGGTAGTATTAGCCAACATGGTGCCAAGTGGTTTATTTATTTGGGTAATCAACTCTTCATCATCCCTAAGGAGTCTGTCCAAGCCTATTGAACAAGCAATTAAACTTTGGATTTTAGCCACCACTATCCCCAATTTAGCATTTTGGTAGGCTAGGATAATAGTTTTAAACCTAGGGATCCTATTCCTAATTAATATATTGATGAGAACCCTTATCTTGGTCTCTACATCCTACCACTCTATTATCAATCCTTTAGCCACCTCACTCTGCTAGCTCAATGCATCTTATCTTAGCTTCATTGATTTTAAGGAATAATACATATAAAAAAAGGATGCTTCAAACATATTTATTATAGCCTCAAGCATTGATAAAATGGCATGTGTCTTTAAGCTCTCCTTTTCCTTTACCAAATTATGAATCTTCTATTTCATTCTTTTGATGCTAGCTCTAACTTAAGTTAAATGAACCTTAGATAGGATTTCAATATCTTCTTCATGGATGGGCAGTTCACCAAGATTCTACCCTCCAACTTGAGTTAAAACTGTAAAGGGTTCAGCCTTCTAGAATGTGAACTCTTTGATTCCCACCATGGATTTTTTGGTTGTGACTTTCTCTAATCCATCTATCTCTAGATTAAATTTCATAGTAGTAGATGATTATGTGTATTTTAGAGGGTCTGGGACATCTATTCTTGTGCTTCTTGATGCTCTTGGAGCATCCATTTATTTGTTCTTTGGCCCTGTAATAATTAATATTCTTCTATTATTTTTCTCTTTCATCAAATCCATTATCCATGGCTTGATGTATTCATGCACATTAATGTTAATAGCCTTAGTCAAGACCCAAGAGTGGTAATATAAGGGGATATTTTGCATCTTTCCATAAATGAAACAATTAGGGATGATTGGTCCATGAATGGGGTACTCCTCAATGAACAAGTTGTTCTCACTTATGGGATGAGTGAGAGTCAACATTGGCTTATTTATCCAATAAGGACAATTACCAATTTTGATTTCCTCTTGCTCAATTAGGCCACTATGACTAGATCCAGGGTAACTTCATTTCCTTTATCTTCCTACTCAGCCCCTTCTGCTTTAGCCTATGGTTATTCAGCCTACTCTTCTTCCTCCTCAAAGCCATATGCTTGAGCATGGACTTTGAGGGCATCCTCCACTATTTTATCTAGATACAAAGCAATCATTTCTATGTGTTGAAAAGGGGACGTTGGTCTTGGGGAAAGAGTTGAGGATGAAGGTCCCTCACCAGGTTTTTCCTCTAACTTCTCTTTACCAGTGCCTTGTACAATCTATCCTTGGGGCTATGGTAGCTCCATATGAGGTTGTTCTTGAGGTGCCATAGAAGGTCCATGCACCAAATGGTATTGATAAGGATACATTTTTTATATGTCCCCTAGTGGATTTTCATCATTGGTTAACCTGTACACAAGCTTGATGTTAGTTTTCTTAAATTTGGCCAATAGTTCCTCAAAATTATGGGCCTTGATGTGGAGGATGTCATATGGACCAAGTTGATGCTTGTAAACTAGCTTGGGTAGATATTGTATCTTCAAATGCTTTCCCACTATATCATTGGGATCCCAATGCCTAACGTCCTCCAATTGTAACACAAAGGAATCTCTATGCCTAGACATGGTGTCTACCTACTTCCAATCCTGCAAAATTATTCTTATGATTATCAAAGGAAAGGTATGGAGGAGGCCCTTCCTTTTCTCCTTGTAGACTTCATCAACAACATGAAGGAGTTGGGAGGAAATTTCCTATTCTACCATCTTATTAAGAATATGAATAACTTGTAGGGTTGGGTCAAAATTCCCTCAATTTTGATTATAGTGATATCTAGGTAAAATTGGGTATCTCCCATCAGCTCCACATATTTCTTAATCAAAGCGATAACCCTAAGCATAGGAGATCCTATAATGGCTTCTACCAACATAGGATAGAAATAGTCATAGATGAATTACATGTGGTGTCTTTAATTGAAGATGTGTATCTTTGAGTAGTGGTGGGAGATGGTGGTTCTGCCCTTAAGAGACCAGGTTTTGATGTTAGGGACCTTAGTGGAATCTAGTAGGACATCTAACAAATAATACATCATGAAGAACTATTTGCTTGTCTTCCTCTTCATAAATGTAAATTACTTCCCTAGGTGGATACTAATCATATCTCCTATTAGAGGAATGAGTTCTTTCTCTACCATAAAATAGACATAAGACACCCAATTTTTATTGACATATGTGGTTTCAGGGGCTTTGAATATTCTTTTTAATAGGGTTATGATTACCCAAATTCCTTCCCTAAACTAGACAATCAGGATTATTCCTTCAAAGTCCCAGAATACATGGTTCCCCTAGAGAAACCATGGCTTGAGGATGGCATCTTTGTCATTCTTATTGGTCCATTACTTTATTATGGGAAAATCCATTTGGGGATTTGGTAGTTTATAATACCTCTCAAATTCTAGTGGGGAAATATAAGAAACTCTCCTAGATCTCCCCTCATGAATGATATAATCATTGTCAATTCTATAGTCCATAAAAATTAGAGAAAGGATGTCAATGCAATAGAGTACCTCTAGTTTGGTAGTAGCATGATGGAAGTTATCCATTTGAGCTATAACTAGGTCATAGTACCTTTTGCTAACAACAATAATCCTCTGCTCCTCCTTGGTAATGGATTTCATCTCCTCTATGTTCTGGAAGAGATTAGACCAATTATTATTTCCATTATTTAGGGATGTAGTGTTTAGTTTCATATTTTTGAAAATTCTTCCTTTGTTATTTCTAGATAGATACAACTTTGTCTCATTTCTCAATTGTTGTCTATGAGCTGACATGGCTTCTTATGTTTGGAAATTTCTCATAATTTAGATTGTAATTGGTCTCTGTGCTAACTCTTCATGCTTAAAACATAATTAAGCTTCTTTTATATTTTATGTAATCAACTGAGTTCACGTAGGGTTTATTCAATGGACAATTTAGGGATTCAAAGCTTTAATCATGGTAGCTCATTTGGGGCTTGACTCATACGTGCTTCAAATCTAATTTGGGCCTTTGCCTTTATACATTTGAATTTTAAGGACACAAGATCTCTTATTCTATCATTTTTTGCTTGCATGACACTTATTTGTCATCCATCTCGCACTTTTTGCATCATTTTTCATAAATTCAACTAAGCATTAGCCATTGGAATTTAAATATGACCTTTTTCTTTGCACTATTGTATCAAGATCATGGATTATCATGGGTTATTGATTGTGATCCAAGCCCTCACTTGTTATTGGTTCCATTTGTAGTAGGCCCCATGGTCATGCCACTTGGTACCTCTACAAGCCTTCTAGGCTTTGGCATCTTTATCAGTTGCATATTCACCATGTATCAATCCCATTGGATCTCAAAGATCCATTGAAAACTCATCAGTGTCTTCGCATCATTGGATCATCTTTCCATGATGAAGTGTGAGCCATAGGATCTACAAAGATGTAAGAGCTTTAATCAACACATTATTAAGGTAGGGACTTAGGTTTAAATATCTTAGGCTAAGGTTTATTTCATGTTTATTAAACATGAAATAAACTTTAGGCTAAAGTGTTTATGCCTAAGTTTTTGGGATTTATAAAAATGGGACCATGGCCAAAAATTTTAAGCCAAAGTTTACATTGTGTTTAATAAATACAATGCATACCTTGGGCTAAAATACTTATGTTAAGCTCTTAGAATACGCTCAAGGGGGTCAAAATTATATAAGGACCAAGAATGCTATATTTTAACATAGGGCTTTATTATATTAATAAACACAATAAATTTTTTGGTTAGAAGCATTTGGGCTGAATTTTATGTCACAAAGACCCTTTTAAAATAAGACTTAGTATAAGTCTTTAGCCTAAGGTTCACAACATTAAAAAAAAATCAATGTGGAACTTAAGATATAGGTTTAGACTAAATTCATTTATGCATATATTTAGACTATGAGACCAAATTAAAAGATTTCAAGTGCTTGAACATCCTCCAAGAGGTTTCATTAGTCTACAAATGTAATTTATGAGATTTATAAATGACATTTTGGAGTGTATCTTGGTTTTGGACAAAATAATTCATTAGATTAAATTTGATAGTCTTGTGGATGTCAAATATGTCCTCACATATGTCAAATGATGGTTACACAAATGTAAAATTTAGGATCATAAAGTTCTTAGTTTTGATGGGCTTAAATTTGACGGTCTTGCAGACGTCAAATACCTCCTCATAGATGTCAAATGATGGTCATGCAAATGTCAAATTTAATATTTTCAAACTCTTGTGACCTAATATAAGAGTGTCACATGGTAGATCTATAGGACTTTTTGGGCTCTCATACTCAATTCACTTTACCCAATTGAAAATCATGACAAAGCGAGAGTCATCTGATCATGATCTAAGATCTTGCCTGTGGTTGGTCTTTTTTTGACATACGAGACCCTTTGCTTTTAATATTTGAATGCGAGAGTGCCACATGGTAACTCTATGGGGTTTATGAGGCTTTGAATTTTT
The DNA here is from genome assembly GCA_037957365.1 of Torreya grandis. Classification (NCBI taxonomy): domain Eukaryota; kingdom Viridiplantae; phylum Streptophyta; class Pinopsida; order Cupressales; family Taxaceae; genus Torreya; species Torreya grandis. Next base: position 5,718,683 of record JARHVA010000117.1, read on the forward strand.
AATGGTGTCTTTGTCCCATCCAATCTTTGGTCCACGATGAAGTGAGAACTATTGATTTTAATCTGAGTGCTTGAACATGATTAGTTTGAAGGATTAAGTACTCAACTTTGTCAGGATTTCTTCACGTCATTTGATTGAAAGGACATGAGGAAGTATAGATCATTAGATCCTAAAAGATGCATGATATTTAAGTGAGATTTTGGATGAAATAATAAAGACTTTGACTAAAAACTAAAGTCTAAAGTCTAGTTCATATTAAGAAATATGAACAGGACCTTAGAGTTAAAACTTTAGGCTAAATACATAATAAAGGGACCATGTTAGAAAATAAAAGGCACCCTACTAGAATAAAATTAGACCACGATTAGAAATAAAAGGAACAATAGGGAAAATAAAAGTTAACCAAGCATAATTTTTAAGGAAAGGTTTGGTCATGTTAAAAAAATGACCAACCCTTAACATAAAAATTAGGCTTAAGTCCAAAACATATTTAAAATGTTCCCACCAATTTCTCCTACAAAATTTGAATTTGAACTAAGGGTTTATGCCAAGGTTTTAGAACATGAATGCATCATTAAGTACTCCATAAAACCTTTAACTTAAAGATATGAAAGCCAATAATTATTAATGTTAGGCAAGCTTAAAGCAAAACATAACTCATTAATCCAATCATATCAAAGTAGATGATCTTAAAATTATAATAATGATAAAAAATAGGCCATGTTTTTCGGGTTAATCTTGAAGACATCTCAATGGTCCCAATTTAAAAAAAAAATGTATGTTGACCTCAACAAATGGTGGCTTCTGGTGGAACATAGTAATATGTTAGAACCTAGAGGCTCTAATTTAGACAAATAAATTAAGTCATCCACTCCATTTGATCAATGTCATTACCTAGATAATTTTATGGTTGAAACAAATATTGCACTGATATAATTGATATCAAACATTAAGACATATCTATGATGTGTGTGTGTTTTGATTCCATTTACTGTTTACCATGGGATTTAGGGGACAACTTCTAGGTTTCATGTCTTTAATCACTAACATTGACTTTGAACATATTTATATATTCATTAAGAATCATGCTTCTAGTTTAAGGAAGACTTGGGAATTGATCTACTATTAGTCAGGCATCCATAGCCCTAATAGATATACTTTTGGCTATGCTCATGACCTTACTCCATTGCTAGCCAGGCATCCATAGCCCCGATGGAGATTACCAGAATCACATGTGCTTGAAATTTTTTTTTTGATTTTCCACTGAATTCTTATTTTTATATTTTTAGATCTTTTATGCTTTTAATAAGGTTAGGAACTAGGGTATCCAAGTTTAAATATTTATTCAAGTGTTTGATCCTTATAAAATCACCTATGGTTGCAACCATTGTCCTAGGAAAGCATGTTTATTAAGTGTAGGCATGACTATGTATGAATAGATTAAGATTTTATCCTCAAAGTGAAAATATTATTAAAACCAAACTTAGGTCAAGAAAGTGTTCAAGTTCTCATAAAATATTTAACCTATTCATCAATATTTGCTAGTTTCTTTAAATCACAAAATTAGATTCATATTTCAAAACCATGGTTAGCCTAAGTATTAGGTTCATACCCACATTCCTAAACATTGTAATTTTAAGAAATATAAACAAATTTTTGAGCTCAAGGTTTTCTAAAAGGACTTATTATAAATAAGGAACCAAGCAACAAAAAATAAACACACAATAGAAAGTAGTAAAATAAGAAACAAAAGAAAAATAAATAAATATACACATACTTGAATATAAGCAAGGGACATGATCCAGAGGTCAATTCAAAATAAGTTCCAAATTAGATTGAATCCTACACCATTACAAAGAGTTCATCAAGATCTTTCTGAAGATATGTGGAACTTTGGAAATGAAGCTCATATACTCCTTGTGTAGTCAGTCAAAGTTCTAGTTAAAAATTAGTCAACAAGAGGTCAAAGCTGGTCAAAAATTATAAATTTACCATTATATAATAATTTAAAAATATTTCCACTACTCATATCGCATCACAAGCTTTCCATCATATTTTTTGGCTCAAAAAATGGAGTTTGTATGTGTAAGTTATGATCAGTCAAAGTTATGGTCAAACCTAATGACATGGCAATAAAGTGACGTGGAAATATGGCTCAACCCAAGTCATTAATATTTGTAAATTCCACATTAGTAAAGGAGGATAAACATATTCCATGAAATATTGGGTAATAATTATCATCCCATATTTTTAAATGTAATGGATAATTTAAAATCCCATAAAAATTGGGTATGGGATAATTATGAAATTTATTAAAAAAGGTTGTGGATAATCATCCCAATCAGAAAAAAGTGGACCTCCCACAAGTATATAAATAGGTGAGGATTTATTTTTAAATCATTGGAATTGTGAATTGGAATTGGAATTGGAATTCAGTGAATTCATTCCAAGGTTTCAAAGCTCTCATAGCAGAGCCAGAGTTGAAGAATCGAAGAGCCAAAGCTAGAGATGATTCCAGTCATATGTTGATTGTCTGGATTTGAGGTTGTTTGATGCCATTTTCAATGCCTCAAATTAAATCTTTGAAAAAAATTTAATGGCTAATATAGATACTAGTTTTCATTTATCCTAAGTTTGAAGGACTTAGAGAGCTTTACACTTCTCGATGTAAACAAGGGATTTATCCTAGATAATTTCAATGGTATGTTGAAATCCCTATGATGTTTTTTAAGAACATTTTATAAGTCCATTTTTGAGACTTTTGGTAGGAAATCTATAGGATTATGAGATTTCATTCATGCGATAGTAAGGTGGAAGGTCTATTCATGGGTTTACTGAGACTTTTTGAAGCTCTGTTATTTGAGTTATGTGTAATCTTAGAGTATTCATTTAACAATCATGAGGGTTGGCCATGTACTCACTTTTCAAGGAAATGGATCGGTTCATACAATAATTAAACCCAAATATGTAGGCATTTCCAAACTCTATTACCATGTCTTTGTCATGAGTGGATTCTATTTTTGCATTTTTTTTCTACATTTTGATTAATCTTGTTATTAATCACTATTGAATGCATAAATAGCTAAAATAAGACAATAGGTCAAATTAAATTTTGTTTTCAAGAATGTTTCAAGAAATTGTGTGTTTTGACTAAATTGATCCAAGGGAAATAATTTTTGCATAGAAATAAGTGCCAATTTATAGATCAAGTTTACTATCAAAGAAGTTAGTGTGTTGGGTTAGCTTCTGATTTTGTGGATTTGATATTAGTTGTTTTCAATTTAGTTTACAATATTATTGAAATTTTTTGGCCTTGTTGATATTCCATTCATAGTGTGCAATTTGTGGAATTAGGTTATTTTCAAGAAACATGAATCCATGGGCAAATCCTTGAAAAGAAAGAGGCTTAATGAGCTTGAAGCAATTAACCAACATATCCAAGAAGAGAATATTTTCCTGAGAGCTCATTTTTACTCCTTGGAAGAGGAGATTTCCCACTTAAAATCAGAGTTGTAAGCCAAGGATGAGCTCTTGGCACAGATGTAGGAAGAAGAGAAACACTGTCTTCATCAATTTCCTTCCACTTCATATGTAAACACTATAACTAATGAATGCATTATAAGTTGTTCATTTGGCAATTCTTTTCATGGAGTTTTAGATTTTTCAAATATTGCTTTTGGTAGTTTTTGAGAAACACACTAAGGGCATTAGATCTAAACTGTTATTGAAAATGGGATTTGATGGAAGAGGCCTTGGTAAGAATGACTAAGGTATTACTAACCCAATATAGGTAGATCATAGATATTTCCATGCTGGATTGGGTTATGCTAGTGAGAAAGTGGATGTTGGAAAGAGATCCTCCACTACTGGAAGAGGATAAGCTTCTGATAGCCAATATCTGAGGCTAATAGTAGAGCAAAATTCCTCCCTACAAAGGAATGATGAACAGTGTAAGAAATCAAGTAAAAGAGGTATTGAGATTCTACCTCCTCATTATTACACTATAAAAATCACCAATAGAAATGTGAATTCTAAGACTTATTATTCATTTTTGCCATATAAGAAATTTTATTTTGATATTCATAATATGTTGCATTCTTTTCTTTGTACATTTTATAGATTGAATAACCATTGTGTCACATATTGTTGGAAAAGACAAGCTTTGCTGAAGAAGATTATAGGTGCTAAAAACCATTCTCATACTAGCAAAGTGAGAAATGTCAAATAGGTGACCTCACCTAGGAAGAGGGATGTTTGCACATATTATCACGTGAGTGGACATCAGGTTGAGAAGTGTTGGAAACTTCAACCATCCCACTATTCTGATAATGGTAAGAAGAAGATGGTTTATAAAATTGTTGATAAAATTAATAGACTTTTTTGTTCAATCAACCCATGCAGATGTCAATAAATCCACTAAGGAAATTAAACACCCCAAATAGGGGAATATGATAAAAAGGGTTAGTAAATAATTTCTTAATTTAATGATGTCATTATAAGTGGATTAGTATATGCATTTATGTTTCAAAGCAATTTTTGCAATCCTTGTTGTATGTTGACAAAGGACATTTACCCATGCTTTGATATATGCATTTTAGAGTTACTATAGTGTGACTTTGAGACAGGGTTATCATGTGAAGTTTGTAATTCTCACACTTATGTTTTGTAAAGCTCTATTTTTGAAATATTCAATATTAGATTTATGAATTTTCAATTAAATGGTTAAAGAATTTGACTCATTGATTAGCTTGGGAGATTTGACAATAGTTGCACAAGTTATTGGGTAGGATTTAGTTTTTCTACAATACTTGCATCAGAATAACTACTATTTTGGGAATGCATCTATTTATGGCATATTTTTGATTGGATGCATGATAAAACCCATTGGTGTAATGTATTGTAACGTGGTCACAACAAATATTATATTTTGTTTACATTGATAAACTTGTCTTGTAGTTGCATTAGTGATTGTTCTAGTGTTTGGCATTTCACTGCTTATAGGATGTGATAGTGGGTAGATAGTTTGATATATTGTGACCTTATTGGTAGTTTCAAGATTAAGTGTAACTCATGCCTTGTTTTAATCCTTTTAACATTTTGAGTTATAAATCATATTTTGACTCTATGTTATGGTTTGGGTTCTTTACTTGATATATTGCAGAAGACCATTTAGTAGCAACAAAGGATATCACTAGGCTTATCTATGTAGAGGATCTTGTGAATCCATGTAGAGGATCTTGTGTAGAAGCTTATTGATGGTCTTGTAGTAGTAGAGGGATTGTAGAAGGTGTGATCAATCAGTTGTTCCAAGCATTGTAGGCAAAATTATGAAACCTAAGTATATTGATAAGACCCATCAAATTATCTTTGGAACCAAATGGCATTTCAATTAGGTACCAACTTTTGGTGGAGCAAAAGCTCCTAGTGGGGAGGATTGATCTGAAGGTCAATTCAAAAAAGGTCCTAGATCAGACCAAAGCCTACACCATTACAAAGAGCTTGTCAATAAATTGTGTGTTTTGACTAAAGGGATTCAAGGTAAACAATTTTTACATGGAAATAAGTGCTAGTTTATAGATCAATTTTTAAAAGAAAGAGCAAGAAGAAACTAACTAGCCTACCTACACTAAGTCTAACCATATTATAATTTACTCCATAAAGACCTCAGAAGGAGCAATAGATAAGTAGTGCTTGTGGTATTGCCCATTGGTGGGTAGTGTGAACTCTGCTACTTATAGATCTTTGAGTTTGAAGGTGTTGTTTCCCAATGTGTCTGCAATTTGATATGGACCAATCCATAAATGTGTGAATTTTTCATGCTTTTCCTTAAGCTTAGATGCTTTCTCCCAAAGGATAACTAGATCCTATTATCTAAACACCTTGATCATTGATATTTTATCATACCACCTTTTCACTATAGTTTAATGCCTACTAAAATAAAAAGGGCATTCTCCCTTGCATCTTCCATCAAAATGATATCTGGCAATATTGAATTTACAAGATCCTATCCTTATTCCATGTATTCTTGCATGACTTTTTTGATGGAAAACTCTAGAGTGATAGGGAAGATAGGATCTTAACCATATACTAACATAAATGGTGATGCCTTCAAGGCTTGCTTGATCCTTATCCTATAAACCCATAGTGCATATTTAAAAATCTTTTGCCAAGTCTTAGGCTTGTGTGCAATAGACTTTTTGATTGCTTTCATCAGGTTCTTATTGGTAGATTTAAAGACTCCATTTCCTTGGGGATAATGGCTGGATGAAAATTTAAGATGAATGCCATTATCATTCACCCATTCAATGATCTCTATGGATGTAAATGTAGAACCATTGTCACACACTAGAGACACATGAGTCCCAAATCTAGTATAGATGTTATCCTCCAAGAAACCGATCACTTCCTCTATCCTGCATTGTTTGGTGGCTACAACTTCATCCCACCTTGTGCAATCATCTAAGGTAGTTAGGATGAATTTTTGACTTTTAGATGAATTGGTGTTAATCACCCCTATAAATTCCAAACCCCATTGTGAAAATAGTTTTTCAATCATGACTAGTTGTGAAGGCATTGTTGCCTTAGGCTCCTTAGTGCTAAAGATCTAGTTGGAGTGATATTATATCATGTTCTTGTGAGCATATTTGAAAATGGTTAGCCAATAGTAGCTAGCTTTGAGGATTTTATGGGCTATAGTCTTCCAAGATGGGTATTCATTACCAAATTTCTCATGAAAGGTGCTCATGATTTGAGTAGCTTCCTCTTTCAAGACACACCTTAGGTAGATTCCTTCAATGTTTTTTCTATACAAGACCCCATTTTTGATCAAATAATAGGTTGTTTTGAGTTTCAAATCCCTCTTTTGCTCCCTTATTAGTCTTGTAGGATAGGTACCATTAATTAGTAAATGAATGATGAAATCATACCACTCACTACCTTGAAAGTTATGTTGATCCACTTACATAATACTTAACCTATGGCTGGTATTAACAACCATTTGGATCAAGCCTTGGCACCTTACTAGTTTCACCATTTTCATGTCTATGTCATACTCTTACAAAACTGACATCCATTTACCTCTATGCTCTCCAAGCTCATTCTGGCTTAGTATAATTTTTGTGGTAGGGTCAGGTAGAATATCATTCACCTTATTTCTAAGGGTATAGTGCCTAAATTTCTTCACTACCTTACTTAATGCATATGTGTGTTTATCAATCAATGAATAATTCAATTCAACATTTTTGAAGCAAGTACTCATAAAATCTATTGGGTGATCACATCCATCAAATTTATAAGTTAAAACTACAGCCATAGTATGGTCAGATGCAAAATAATAGAGATAAAAGTCCTTTTAAAAGTTAGGGCTTATTAGGACTAGAGCTTGGCTAATGGCTTCCTTGATGTCATTGAATGCCTTCATAGATTCTTCATTCCATGAGACCTTGGCATCCTCCTTCAACATGTTATTTAATGGCTTGACAATCTATGCAAAGCCAAAAATGAACTTTCTTACAAAGTTTATCTTACCAAAGAATGATTTTAGCTCATTTTTATTGTTTGGAGGCTCTATTTTAGATAAAGTCTCTACTCTTCAACATCTATAGATATCCCATCTTTAGTTATGACATGACCTATAAATTTACCTTCGATAACACAAAAGATACTTTTCTTGAGGTTTAAAGAGATTCTGTACCTTTTTCATCTCTCAAAGACTTGTTGTAAATGCATAAAGTGATCTTCCCTATTTAAATAAAAACTATTAGATCATCCATATATATAATGATGCACTTACCTATCAAACCTTGGAAGGCATGGTCCATGGCCTTTAAAAAGTGGCTCTTATATTGATTATCCCTAAAGGCATTCTCTTGTATGTGAAGGTTCCCCATTTGGTTGTGAAGTCCATTTTCATCCTATCTTCCCTGTCACCAACACTGTTAGGAATAAATACAAAAATTGATGCAAAATAATTTCATAGAATTGTAATAATAGATATAAATAAAGATTCAAAAAGAACAAAAATAAAATTCACAATAAGAAGACAAGATATAACATGATACACCCAATGTAGGCTACATCCACCAAGAAACACTAACTCATATTTTATTACAAGACATGAGAGTACAAACCACTCTTAGATCAATCTTCTCATAATTACAATGCACAAATATTGTTTGGAGTTGTGCTCAACAAGCCCTCTTAAATTCACACATGAATTCACACACTCTATTCTTCCTTATCAAACCCTTGTTCTCATGATGTACTACCTTAAAAATATCCATCAATACATAATACATCAACAAAGCATTATTACAAAATAATAGGTACCAAAACCATGGGCAAAATCAACCCAAAATGCTTTCCCATTATAATGGGTCCAAAAAATTTAAAATGCATAGTAGATTTAAAATATAAAGTATTTTAAAATACATTTTAATTTATAAATAGGATCCACAACACAATAATCTCCCACTTGGAGACTGATTTCTTCTGAGCAGGCTTCTCAACCCTTCATTATCAACTGTGAAGGCCAACCAAAACTAAACATAGCTTCAATTTGTCCCTTATGACCACCTTTGGTCATCATGTCTATAGGATTTTTATTGGTATGAATATTCTCTAGCTTTAACTTCTCTTCCTCAAAAGTTATCCTGATGAAATGGTACCTTAACTATATAAGCTTCATCCTAGAGTAGAAAACAAAATTCTTTTCTAGATGTATATCACTATGACTATCACTATATATCTTCCCTTCTTCCTGATTATGCCCCAAATCTTCAAGAAATTATTGTAACCAAATTATTTCTTTATTTGCCTTTGTGTAAGAAACATACTCATCCTCTATGGTTGACAAAGCCACGAGTTTTTGTAGTCATGAAATCCAGCTCACTATTGTGTCACCAATATTAAATACATATCTTGTTGTACTCATATTATCTAAATCTCCAACCATGTCTAAATCTAAATAGCCACACAAAGTGGTGTCTAATCCACCATAGATTAAAACTATCCCCATGGTACCTCTTAAATATCAAAGGATCTACTTCACTACCTTTCAGTTTTCTCTACCTAGATAACTCATGTACCTACTTACTACTTCAATTGCATGGGCAATATCTAGCCTAGTGCACACCATGCCATACATCAAGCTACAAACAACTGATACGTATGGTACATGTGACATCTATATTATCCCTCCTCATTTATCTTGGGACATCTCTCCTTTGATTAATTGAAATGACCTAACAAAGGAGTCCCAACTGGTTTAGCATCCTGCTTATTAAACCTCTCTAAGATCTTTTTGGCGTACTCTTCCAAGGATTTTTTTTGTTGTTCCCAAATCCTTCATAGAAAAGGAATTACTAAGTTGTTATTTGAGTACCTTTATTTCTTGCATGTTCTTACCTGCAACCAACATATCATCAACATATAGATAAAGGATAATGTAATCACCATCATAAAATTTATTTATATATATGCAATGGTCTGAATGACACCTAGAGTATCCCCATTCCATAATAAAACTATCAAATTTCATGTATCATTGTCATGGATCTTGTTTTAGGCCATACAATCTCTTCTTCAATTTGCACACCATGCTCTTCTTTCCTATGACCTCATATCCCTGTGGCTGCTCCATATACAATTCCTCCTTAAAAGCACCATGAAGTAATGTAGTGTTCACATGCATCTGCTCTAAGTGTAAGTCTTATACTACCACTATCCCAAGAACAATTCTAATAGAAGTCATCTTTACCATTGGGGAAAAAATCTCATCTAAATCAATTCCCTTCTTCTATGTAAATCCCTTTACCACCAACTAGGCCTTGTACCTTTTCTTGCCTCCATCATCTTCTTTAACTCTATACACCCACTTATTCTATAATAATATCTTACCTTTAGGTGGGGTTACCAAATCCCAAGTCTGATTTTCCATGAGAGACTGATGCTCCTCATCCATAGCTTGTTCTCATTTCTTCCTGAATTTTACCTGTATTGCTTCTTCAAAGAACTCTGGATCTCCATTTTTAGTGAGAAATAAATAATTAAGAGATGGATAAAAATGTTTAGGTTCCCTTCTTACCCTAGAATACCTTCTCACCATAGTATTTTGGGGTTCGTATGGAGTAGGTGCTTGAACTGGTTTCTTGGACACTTTATCATCTGCAATGTCCTTCAGTATTGTGTACTCTTTTCTAGAATCCTCTTTCTGATCTTGCAACTAATATTTATACATGACTTTTTCATTAAATACAACATCCCTAAACATAAGTATTTTCTTATCCTTAAGAATCCAAATTTAGAAACCAAAGTCATCCTCACCATAACCAATAAAGGTGCATTTTTTTAGACTTAGCCTCTAACTTGGTCCTATCATCCTTATCAATATGAAAAAAAATCTTCACAAAAAAATATTCTAAGAAATGAATAATCAATCTTCTTACCAAACCAAGATTCCTCATGTATGCCTCCATCCAAAGTAGATGAAGGACCTCTATCTATCAAAAATACAAACGTGTTTACTGCTTCTACCAAAATTAAAGAGGCAGTCCTGCATGCAACCTCATGATCTTAGCGTGCTCCATGATAGGCATATTCATCCTTTATGACACTCCATTATATTTTGGAGTTCTTAGAACCATCCTCTGTCTACAATTTCCATTCTTTGACTAGTAATCAAAAAATGCATTGTTATAATATTCCCCACCATTATCTAACCTAAGACATTTTAACTTGAGACCTGTTTCATTATCAACCAAGGCTTTCCATATTTTAAATGTATATAACACATCATTCTTTCTCTTAATTATATACACCCAAACTTTCCTAGTTGCACCATCAATAAAAGTGACATAATAAGATGACTTTCCAATAAAAGACACCTAAGTCGACCCCCATACTTCTGAATGAACTACCTCCAACTTATTCTCCTTCCTCATAGGTTCAACCTTGAGAAACTTTATAGTTTTCTATTTTCCATATGCACAATCTTCATATAAATATAAATCATATCCTTTCAATCTAGGCAACTGATCCTTCAAAATTTTCATACCTTTTTGGCTCATGTGATAGAGCCTATTTTGCCACAAAGATGCATCTTCATCTACAATAACTAAATTACAATAAGCAACACTAATTGATAAATATAGGGTACCAACCTTATTACATATTTATATCACAAGATTACCCTTGGTTACCTTCCAATAATCTATTTTAAATGTCACCATACAACCTTCACTGCCTAGTTATCCTATGGATACAAAATTTTGTCTCAACTTAGGCACATGCCTGACATCCTTTAGTATCCAAGTGTTTCCATTTTGCATCTTGATCTGAACACTTATTTTTCCTAATATGATGCAATGATCATCATCACCAAGTTAAACATGTCTAAAATCTCCTTAAAAATAATCAATAAAATAATGCCTATATGGTGTAGCATGAAAAGAATCCCCTGAATATAAAACCCAAGACTCAATAATATTGAGAATAGAGAGAATTAATGCATCCTGACAAGCATTACATGTTGCCACATTCACCTCCTTGGTGTCTTCTTGATTTTTGTTCTTGTTCTGAAGAGACCAATAATCTTTATTTGTATGCCCAATCTTTCCACAGTGCCAACATACCATCCTAGCCATTGATTTTGACCTTCCAAGACCATTTGATTTTCCACACTTTTCTTTTCCTCTAGACTTTTTTCTCCCTCTACTCTCCACTTCCAGAGCATCACCTAAAGTTGAAATCTCCCCAAAGATTTTATATTTTATTTTCTTGCTAAGGATTACTCCTATGACATCCTCAAACTTCAACTTGGCATTATTAGAGACCAAGTTGCTCACAACCATTACTAGGCTATTCCAACTCTTTGGTAAGGAACACAAAATAAACAAAGCCCTAAATTCATCATCAAAATATATTTTTATAGAATTAAACATACTCAAGACCATATTGAATTCATTCAGATGATCAACAACTAAACCATTTTCAGACATCTTCATATTAAATAATTTTTTCATTAAAAATATTTTATTAGAATTAGAGGGTATCTCATATAAATTCCTTAATGCATTCATGAGACCTTTTGTGGTCTTCTCCTATGATATATTAAATGTTATTAAAGATGCAAGGCATAACCTAATGGCCCCAAGTGTTTTCCTATCAATTAGCTCCCAAGCCTCATCTATCATACTCACTGGTTGCTTTAATTATCTTCCCAATGGAGCATGGAGGTCCTTCTAATAGAGGTAATCCTCCATCTGCATCTTCCATAGACCAAAGTTCTATCCATTGAACTTATTAACCTTTGATCTATGATCATTAGCCATATCTCCCACTTGAACTAATAACCATTCCTCTGATTCAATATTTTAGCAAATACAACCTGAAGATCTGATACCATTTATTCAAAATAAATATAGGAATCGATGTAGAATAATTTCATAGAAATGCAATAATAAATATAAATAGAGATGCAAATACAATATAAATAAAATGCATAATAAGAATACTAGATGTAATTTGGTTCACCCAATGTGGGCTACATCCACCAAGAAACACTTGCTCTTATTTTATTACGAGCCACAAGAGTACAAACCACTCTCAGATCAGTCTTCTCATAATTACAATGCACAAATATTGTTTAGATCTACGCTCAACAAACCCTCTTGAATTAACACATGAATTCACACACTCTATTCTTCCTTATCAAACCCTTATTCTCATGATGTATTACTTACGAAATATCCATTGATACATAATACACGATAAAAATGGTATTACAAAATAATGGGTACTTAAACCATGGGCAAAATCAACCCAAAATGGTTTCCCATTAAAAGGGGTCCAAAAAATTTAAAATGTATAGTAAATTTAAAATGTACAATATTTAAAAATACATTGTAATTTAAAAATAGGATCTAAAACACAACAAACACTTGATTATAACCTAAAAGGTCATCAAGAAAAGACATCATGGTTGAACTTGAAACAACTTGTATAACCTAGTCAAGAGAATGAAGAGGATAGTTATCCTTTTCAAATGCTTTATTTACATTTATAAATTCAATGCATAGCCTAATATCACCATTATTATTCATAATTAGCACCAAATTAGCCACCCATGTAGAGTTCCTAATGGGAAACACAATTCTAACATCTAATAATCTCTTGACCTCTTTAAAGATCATTGATTTCAATACAGGGTTCATAGGCTTTTGCTTTTTGTCTGAAGGGTTTATAATTTTCTTTAATGGGTATAGTATGGATGATTACCCTTGGATAAAATATCTTTAAGTCATCATAGTACCAAGCTATGACATCCTTATACCTAGTTAACAACTCTTTGGCCTTCTTGTTCTCAATATTGGTGTAGGCTTTTACCATGTTAACCAGCTAGGGTTGATCTTGGGGGCTAAGATCTATTGCATTGTAATCCTTCTCACTTACCTTGGGAATCTTAGAAACCTAAGCCATTTTGTCTTGGTTAAATATCCTCTCTAATTGAATCATGCCCTTAGGGATTTTATTGTCATTTATTTGAATAACTTTACCATGAAATTTGTCCTCCCTAAGTGTATTTTCATCAGTCTCATCAATGATGTGAGCCTCAAATGCTCTAGAATTGGTCATGAAATCCAATATCTATTGATCATCACTAAATAATTGAAAATGGTTCACATTTTCAAGGATTGAAGGATAAGGTATCAACTCAATGCTAAATTTAGGTGAGTCTTAGTTGGGCATGAGATTAGTTATAGTAGATTCTAGCTCATCAATAGCTTGGTTCTCTTCTTTTGGGTTGGAGATGATGCTAAAATCATCAAAAGACTCAATCAAATCCCAAACCTTAAACTTATACCTCTTAAGGTATGAGAGTTTATATTGATATTTTCTTCTCACTTAGTTGACCACTAGTTTTGAGTCACCATAGACTAGTAGTTCTTTGACCTTATTTTTATAACAAATTGTAAACCTAGGAAAAGGGCCTCATACTTAGATAGATTATTAGTGCATGTAAATTAAATCCTATAAGATTCATGGTATTCCTTACCAATGGGATCAATTAGGACAACACCAAATCTAGATCTAGCCTTACACCTACCACCATCAAAATGTAGCTTCCATAACCTAGGAATAACATGAGTACTTTTGGGATAACATACCTTTACAGTCTCTAGGGTAAAATCCCTAAGTCTGAGTCAAGTATGTAGACCCTTTCATTCATATACTTATACTTAGTGATCATGTGATTCATTCTTGGCTCTCTCTCAACCCTAATCTGATTAAGAACTCCCTTTTAAGGTATCCACAAATGTGAATAATTTGTGGACATGTAGCCATTCAAAGCTTTGGTCTAGTTATTGCTTAACAAGATCCCATAAACATAAATAATATCAAAAAATTTAATATCAATAAACTACTTTACTCTATGCTCAAAAGTGAATTACGTATGAATATCTAATAATTCTCCAACTACCTTGACTCTAGATTTGTCTAATTAGGTGACAACCCTATCAAATTGTATAGGTGTTAAGCCAAGTTGTTTTCAAATACCTATTGGCATGATATAGGTAGATGCTCCATAATATAATAGTAAATTGTGCAAATTCTTACCAAACATCTTGATAGTAAGCAGGAAAAGAGAAGACTTTGCCTTAGCTTTATTTATAATCACATTAACATGGTCAGCCTTGGGTGGCTTGTTAGACTTATTTGATAATTATTCTAGCAAGAGGTCCCTTTGCTCTATAATATGTGTCAATTCATGCAATATGATGTTATATTTTATCTTATTCATGTCTTCAATGATATTATAACCAATCTTATTTGAAGATCTAGGAACCTGAACATTAGGCTTAGTGGTACTCCCTTTGGGTTGATCTAAATTATTACTTGAAGAAGTATCTAGAGGAGTTTCAAAGTTATTTGGAGGCATTGATGTAGTAAAAGGCTTCCTTTACTCTTTATTACTCAAGGGATAAATCTTATTATAAAATTGATGGAAGGCCTAGATCTCCTTAGGGACATCATCAAGTTCATTGTCCTCTTGAAAAGGAAAATCAAAAGTCTCCATCATGAAGGCTTGATCAGATGATTTGGACCCTGAGGTAGTTGCACCACCATCCTTATTAGGGATCACTTCAAATGTGTCTAATTCTTCCTAGAAATCCTTAAAAGCCTTGAAAAACTCACTACAATCAATCTAATCATGTTTGGCTATACAATGTACTCTACAATAATCATGCAAAGTAATATCAATAAGATTAATATCCATAGTCTTATTACTAGAAGATGGTTCATGAGCCTTGTTATTGTGGAAACTATCATTTTGAAACCTATTATTTGGTTTATTAAACATTTGAAATGAGAATTTTATACTAGAGATTTCTCCATTATTACCTACTTATTTCTAAAATTGAAGGAAATCAATACTTATTTTTTGGAACATTTTCAAGATAGACTCATTCTTGAGGGTTTTAGAATTGTGTACCTAGTTTTTGTTTGTACCAATAGATGGTATTAAAGCTCTTTGATAATTTGCATTGAATCCATTAGTAGGACGACTCAAGAATCCTATGTTTTTATTGAAGCAACATGACTCAAGGGTAATTGATTTAGATTTGGAAGTTGGTTCAAGGTTGGTATGTTCTAGTTTTTGTTAGGGAAGATGTTTAGAATGGGCATATGTGGGTTTATGTTTGGGATAGAGTAGGCCATTCATCTCTGGGGATACATTTGATCATTGATGATCACTAATTCAGAATAAGCCTTGAATAATGAATTTATAGTTGGAATAGACCTTTTCAAAAATACAAAGGTCATGGGATCCACTACATCCTTGTAGATCTCTAGAGCTAAAACATCATTCGATTTATAAGGTTCTATAGTCATACTATACATATTTTGAAATATGGCATTAGAATACCTTATGGGATCACTTGCATCCTTCCTAATGGTGGTGAACTAGTGGTATATGACACATAGACTAACAATTTTACCAAATTGGTATATGAAAACATTAGTAAAACCATCCTAGCTAGTAATATGATGTTCAAGGAAATTCAAAAACCATTTATAAGAAACATATTTAAAATTAAATGGGAACAACCTACATGTTATCTCTTCATGAAAAACATTTATCAACCTTAAAATAAATTTAAAAGACTTAATATGCTCTTTAACAGTTATAATACCAGTTGAACTAAATATAGACAAATACTTTTAAGGGTTACGTGAGAGATCATGTACCACACACTTGGTATGTTGATTTAAGAGTCTCCCAACTAAGCCATTATTGGAAAAAGGTAGAAGGCAAAGGTGCCTTGAAAATGTGAAGTTGGCAAAGATCTGAATTTCCTATGTCTACCTTTATCACGCCTGTCCCTTGTATGAACCTCAAGTTTAAACAAAGGTTCCCTTGTCTCTGAGTGTGATATTGTTAAAATTCTTGGTAATTATGTCTTGAATATTGAAGATCCTACTTGGAATATGATGTATCAAGTTAATCTTTATAAAGAAAAAGTATTAAACCTACACATTAAACTCATTTTGTAAAGATTATGTAAATAATAGTAAAGGATGTACGTCTTTGACTAAACTAACTCAAAGATGTATCCAATTTTGTAAATATGGTCTATCTTTATAAGTATAAGCTCAAATTAACTTAGATCTATGAAATATATGCCAACCTTTGATCAAAACAAGCCATCCTAACCTCAAATACTATGGATTCTCAAGTCTTAAGCCAAATTTACCAAAACTAAGCATCAAACTTTAAAGAACCTTGATATTGTCTAAGGAAGCACAAAGATAGGTCAAAGACCACAAATATCAATGATATTTACTCTTCTAAGAAAATAATTTCTCAAAAGCATAAAGATAACACTAATCTTAGATCAAAACACATTAAGATAAGCAAAGATTAAACTAATTTATAGAGATTACCTTCCTTCTGGCGCTAGTGAAACACTCTTTTATTGATGCCTCTAAATGTATCACAGGTGTTCTTAGTGTTCAAATAGCACTTCTCATTTTAGAATTCTAGGAATTTAGATCATGAGTAGTAAGTTTTGGCAAATTAGATTACCTGTGGTGAAATAGTGGTAGAGTAATGTATGAAAGTTCCACAACATTTATAATAATTGATGGTTGGGAGTCATCATGGACCAAATCTTTATAAATTGCAAGTATTTATGCTAATATTAGTGAATTATGATCAAAACTTCAAATAAAAATTAATTTAAATAGATATTTATAATGAAATCTAAGATATAGTAATATGGTTAAAAAAGAAGCAAAATGGAAGGGTAAGGTAAAGAGAGAATGTGTGATTGTTGATCTTTGACTCAAACATCATAACAAAGTTTCAATTATAACTGAACCTACATTTAACTAGTATATGATGCAAAATAGAATAAGCTTAGATCTCACCATATACCAAAAAAAATTCTAAGGATAATATGAATTCATATAAGTAAGAACTAGAATTTACTTTAAAGATTTATTACCAAAATCAAATAGCATAAACACATCTGAATATAGAACAAATGAAATGAAGCAAATTCAAGATCCTTCAACTAATTTAGCATAAGCACAAATTAGCAACCATGTATCACAAATAGAAATTTAGAATTTAAAGAAACTTTTCAAATTCAAGCTTTAGAACAAAAAATTGAGAGAAAGCTATATTACCAATTGACACTTCAAATTTAGACAATATTTGTAAAATTATTTTATTTTATTAATTACTCCAACTATACAAGTTTTGGTAAAAAATCTCTTTCTTTACAAGATGGCAATACTACATTTTATAGAAAGACAAGGTAGTATATTGATCAGTTATAAGATACAAAAGATAAGGAGAGTTATCCTTCTTTAGAAAGTTATATAATACATTTTATTTTCAAAACTAGACTAACTTAGAGGCAAATATGCTAATAGAATAGCATATTCCTTTACAAAATAATATTCCTATTTCAAATATTACAATGCTTTTACAAAAAGGGAATATTAACTAATTGGTGGACACATAACTAAAGGATCTCCTTGTTACTCTTTTAGAAGCTCCATAGCCCTTCGATGTTATTATTTGACAAGCTCTAGATCCATAGTTGGTTTCAAGAGGTAGACATCTTCTTGGTTTACTAAGTCCTCAAAATCTTTGTCATCCCCTGCCATTGCTTCTTTAATACTATTAGCTTTTTTAATATTTTCTTCAGTAGTGAAAATCATACCCCAAATTTTGTTATTGTCACTACTTGATTGACCTTAGATTTTTCCCTTTGCTTCCTACATTACCAAGGTGACTCCATACTTATATTTTTCATCAACAATAATTTCTAGAGCTGTAGTCTTGGTAAAATTAGCCAACATGGTGCCAAGTAGTTGCTTGATCTAGGAAATCAACTCTTCATCATCCCTATGGAGTCTGTCCAACCCTGTTAACCAAGCAATTAAACTTTGGGTTTTATCCACCACTATCCCCAATATAGAATTTATGTGGGCTAGGCTAATAGTTTTGAACATAGGGATCATATTCCTAATCAATATATTGATGATATCTCTTCTCTTGGTCTCTGCATCCTGCCACTCTATTATCAATCCTTTAGCCACCACACTCTATTAGCTCAATGCATCTTGTCTTAGCTTCATTGATTTTAAGGAATCATACATATCAAAAAAATATTCTTCAAAGATATTTATTATAGCCTCACACACTGATAAAATGGCCTTTGTCTCTAAGTTCTCCTTTTCCTTTTCCAAATTATGAATACTCTATTTCATTCCTCTAATGCCATCTCTAACTTGAGATGAATGAGCCACCAACAAGCTTTCAATATCTTCCTCATAGATGGAAATTTCACCAAGATACTACCCTCTAACTGGAATTAAACCTATAAAGGGTTCAACCTTCTAGAATGTGAACTCTTTGGTTCCCACAATGGCTTTTTGGTTATGACTCTCTTTAATCTAGTTGTCTCTGTATTGAACTACATAGTAGTAGATGATTCTATGTATTTTGGATGTTTTGGGACCTCTATTATTGTGTTGCTTGATGCTCCTAGAGCATTCATTTATTTATTCTTTGGCCCTATAGTAGTTACTATTCTTCTCTCTTCTTGTTATTTCATCAAAGCCCTTATCCATGGCTTGATGTCTTCATGCACATCAATGTTAATAGCCTTGGTCAAGGCCCAAGAGTGGGAGTAGGAGAGGATCTTATACATCTTTCCATAAACAAACCAATTAGGGATGATTGGTCCATGAATGGGGTACTCCTCACTAAAAAATTTGATCTCACCTGTGGGATGAGTGAGAGTCAACCTTGGCCTCTTTTGTCCAATAGGGATAATTACTAATTATGATTTCCTCTTCCTCGATTGGGCCACTAAGACCAGATCTAGGGTGAATTCCTTTCCTTTATATTCTTACTTATCCCCTTTTTCTTGAGCTTGTGGTTCTTTAACCTACTCTTCTTCTTCCTCAGAGCCATATGCTTCAGTGAGGACCTTGAGGGCATCCTCCACTATTTCATCCAACTCCAAAGCAATCATGTCTAAGTGTTCAATAGGGGATGTTGGTCTTTGGGGGAGATTTGAGGATGAAGGTCCCTTATCAAGTCTCTCTTCCAACTTCTCCTTACCAGTGCCTTATACAATCTATCCTTGGGGCTATGTCATTTCTATCTAAGGTTGTTCCAAAGGTGGCATGGAAGGTCTAGGCAATAAGTGGTATTGAAGAGGATGCATTTTCCATATGTCCCCTAGTGGCTTTTCATCAATGGTCAACTTTTGCACATGTTTGAGGTTGGTTTTCTTAAATCTATTTAATACTTCATCAAAATTATGGAACTTGATGTGGAGGGTGTCATAAAGACCAATCTGATACTCATAAACTAGCTTGGGTGATTATTTGCTCTTCAAATTCTTGCCCACTACATCATTGGGATCCCAATGCTTGAAGTCATCTAATTAAAACACAAAGGAATATTTATTCCTAGACATGGTGTCCACCTAATTCCAATCCTACAAAACTATTCTTTCAATTAACAAAGAAAAGGGATGGAGGAGGCCCTTCCTTTTCTCCTTGTAGACTCTATCAATACTATGAAGGAATTAGGAGGCAATTTCTTATTTTGCCAGCTTGTTAGGAACATAAATAGGTAAATTTTAGGGTTGGATTATAATTCCCTCAATTATAATTACAATGAAATCTATGTAAAACCAAATATCTCCCAATAGCTCTACATATTTCTTAATCAAAGGGCTAACCCTAGGCATAGGAGACCCTGTATTGGCTTCTACCAACACAGGATAGACATAGTCATAGATGAATTGCATGTGGTGTCTATAATTGAAGATGTGTAACTTTGAGTAGTGGTGGGAGATGGTGGATTCACCCTCAAGAGACCAATTTTTTATGTTGTTGACCTTGGTGGATGCTAGTAGGACATCTAACAAATAAGACATCATGAAAAATGGTTTGCTTGTATTCCTCTTAATAGATGTAAATTACTTCCCTAGGTGGATACTAATCATATCCCCAATAATAGGAATGAGTTCTTTCTCTACCATAAAATAGACATAAGACACCCAATTTTTCTTGACATATGTGGTTGCAAGGGCTCTGAATATTCTTTTTAACATGGTTATGATTACCCTAATTCCTTCCCTAAATTGGACAATTGGGATTATTCTTTAAAAGTTCTAGAATACATGGTTCCCCTAGAGTAACCATGTCCTAAAGATGGTATGCAGGTCATTCTTATTGGTCCATTACTTTATTATGGGCAAATCCACATGGGGCTTTGGTAGTTTATAATACCTCTCAAATTCTAGTGGGGAAATATAAGCAACTCTCTTCGAGATCCCCTCATGAATGATCCAATCATTGTCAATTTTATAATATATAAAAATTAGAGCAAGGATGTTAGTGTAATAGAGTACCTCTTTTTTGGTAGCAACATGATAGAGGCTAGCCATTTGAACTACAACAAGGTCATAGTACCTTTTAATAACAATGGAAATCCTCTACTCCTCTTTGGTAATGGCTTTCATGTCCTCTATGGTCCAGAAGAGCTCGAACTAATTCTTATTTTCATTATTCAGGGCTGTAGTGTCTAGTTCCTTATTTTTGAAAAGTCTTCATTTGCTATTTATAGATAGGTACAACTCTATCTCATCTCTCAATTGTTGTCTATAAGTTTTCATGGCTTCATATGTTTTCAAATTTCTCATAATTTAAATTGTTGTTGGTCTCTATGCTAACTCTTTCATTATCAAAACACAATTAAGCTTCTTTCAGATTTTATGTAATCAACTAAGTTCACTTAGGGTATATTTTATGCAAAATTTAGGGATTTGAAGCTTTAATGGTGGTAGTTCATTTGGGGCTTGGCTCATACGTGCTTTAGATTTGATTTGGACCATTGCCTTTATTCATTTGCATTTCAAGCACACAAGATCTCTTGTTTTATCAGTTTCTACTTGTATGGTGCTTATTTGGCATCCATATAGCACTTTTCATGACATTTTTCATAAATGTCACTAAGCACTATCCATTGACATTTTAAAATGCCTTTTTTCTTTACATTGTTATATCAAGATCATGGATTATCATAAGCTATTGATTGTGATCTAAGCCCTCATTTGTTATTGGTTCCCTTTGTACTAGGCCCTATGGTCAAGCCACTTAGCACCTCTATAGTCATTCTAGGCTCTAGCATATTTATCAGTTACATATTCACCATGAGTCTACCAATCATAGAGCCCATGGGCTCTTGTAGCTCCATTGAAAATTCATTGATGTCTTCCCACCATTGGATCATCCTTCCACAATGAAGTGCGAGGTGTAGGATCTACAAATATGTACAATATTTAATCTGTATGTTATTAAGGATGGGACTTAGGTTTAAATATATTAGGCTAAGGTTTATTTCATGTTTACTAATCATTAAATAAACTTTATGCTAAAGTGTTTATACCTAAGTTTTTAGGATTTATAAAAAGGGGACCATGCCCAAATATTTTAAGCCAAAGTTTACATTCTGTTTAATAAACACAACACATACTTTGGGCTAAAATACTTATGTTAAGATATTATAATACACTAAAGGGGGTCAAAATAATATAAGGACCAAGAATGCTAGATTTTAAAATAGGGCTTTATTGTATTAATAAACACAATACAATCTTTGGTTAGAAGAATTTGGGCTGAATTTTACATCACAATGACCCTTTTAAAATAACACTTAGTATAATTCTTTAGCCTAAGGTTTATGGTATTCAATTAAATGTAATGGGGATCTTAAGATATAGAATTAGACTAAACTTATTTCTACATGTATATAGACTATGAGAATAAATTTAAAGATTTCAAGTGCTTGAACGTACTCCAATAGGTTTAATTAGTCTAAAAATGTAATTCATGAGATTCCTAAATAGCATTTTAGAGTGTATCCTGGTCCTGGTCAAAAACATTCATTAGCTTAATTTTGATGGTATCGTGGACATAAAATACATCCTCACAAACATCAAATGACATTCACATGAACACTAAATTAGGCTCATGAAGGTCTTAGTTTTGATGGGTTTAAAGTTGATGGTTGTGCGGATGTCAAATGATGGCCACACAAACATCAAATTTAAGCTCATAAAACTCTTGTGACCCAATATGAGAGTGTCATAGGGTGGCTCTATGGGGCCTTCTAGGCTCTCAAACTCAATTCACTCCATCAGATTGAAAATCATGATGAAGTGAGAGCTATATGATCATGATCTAGGAGCTTGTTTATGATTGGTCCTTTTATACATGTGGGACCCTTTGATTTTAATATTTTAATGTGGGAGTGACTCATGGAAACTCTATGGGGTTTGTAAGGATTTGAATTTTCAATGGTGTCTTTACCCCATCTTATCTTTGGTCTATGATGAAGTGAGAACCATTGATCATGATCTGAGTGATCGAATATGATTGGTCCAAAGGACTAAGTGCTCAGTTTTATTGGTATTTCTTCACGTCCTCAATTAAAAGGTTGTGAGGAAGAATGGATCATTGGATCTTGCAAGATGCATGATATTTAAGTGAGACTTATAATGAAATAATAAAGACTTAGAATAAAGTTTTAAGTCTAAAGTCTTGTTCATGTTAAAAAAACATGAACGAGGCATTAGAGTTAAAATTTTAGGCTAAATACATAATAAAGGGACCATGCTAGAAAATAAAAGGGGCCCTAATAGTATAAAATTAGACCATAGTTATAAATAAAAGGAATAATGGGGAAAATAAAAGTGGACCAAGCATAATTTTCAAGCTAAGATTTGGTCATGTTAAAAACACAACCAAACCTTAACATAAATATTAGGTTTAAGTCCAAAACATATTTAAAATGTTCTTGCCAAATGCTCCCACCAAATTTGAATTTGAACTAAGGGTTTATGCCAAGGTTTTAGAACATGAATCCATCATCATGTACTCCATGAAACATGTAACTTAAAGACATGAAGATCAATCATTAGTAATGTTATGGAAGCTTCAAGCAAAACATAACTCAGTAAGCCAATCTTATCAAATTAGATGATCTTCAAATTCTAATAATAATAAAAAATAGGTCATGCTTTCAGGTTTAAGCTTTAAGACAACTCAAGGGTCCTAATTAAAGTGGGTGTGTTGACTTCAATAGGTACCAAGACATTTATAACTATTTTCATGATCAAGTTCTTGCTCCTAGCCTTTCCAAAAATCACCAAAAACTATTTCTTCATCGCCTAGCTCATTATACCCTCTTTGGAAACATGTTTTATTGTAGGGGCTATGATATAATGTTTCTTCATTGTTTATCTTTGGTAGAATAAATATTAGTGATTAAAGAGGTCCATGAAGGAATGTTTGGGGCTCACACTAGTAGCATAGTCTTTACCAAGAAACTCCCCAAAATAGGATATTATAGGCTTAAGATGGAGATAGATGCTTGTAATTTTATCAAGAAGTGTGTTTCCTACCAATAACATGGTAATTTGATATACTCACATTAATTTACACTTATATAATCACTACACCATGTCCATTTTATACATGGGGTTTCAATCTCATTAGGAAAATAAACCCAACATCCTATGATGGCCACAAACACATTCTTACTTCTATAGAATATTTTACTAAGTGGATTGAGGCCATTCCTCTCACTTATGTAACTAGGAAGTAAATCACCAAATTTTTCCATTACCATATCAACTATCATTATGGTATCCCCACATGAATCATATCTAATAATGGTGGTTCATTTGTGAATAAAGATGTTAGATCCCTCTATACCCTGTTCAAAATCAAACACAAAAAATCCACACCATACAACCTAAAAGGTAACAGTCAAGCCAAAGTGTCCAATAAAACCATTTTCTTAATCCTTTATAATATTATCAATGACACTAATCATAATTGGCACCTGTAAATATTTCCAAACCTTTGGGCCTACTGTACTAGTCATCATACCCCTATAAGATCCACTTCATAATCCATGGTGTTTGGCATAGATTCTATTATCCCAGTAGAGATTGAGCTACCTTAATTTTAGGTATCTTTGCATCACATTATTGATGACAAATATTATAGATTTTATAGGTTGCAGGAGCTAGAACTTCTTGATGGCAAGCATTTACCTACCCTGGATAATTTGAGAGCATATAAGAATAGGTTATATCATAGCTATAAAAAATGCATTCTCCCTCGGGAGTTTAAAGTTGGTGACTTGTTCTTAAAAGAGAATCAAAAGAATTCCAATGTTGAGCACAATAATAAGGGTAAGTATCAACCCAATTGGCTAGGCCCATATGTGGTTACAACAAACTATGGTTCAAGGACATACAAATTACTTACTCCAATAGGTGAAGATCTTCCCAAACTAATGAACATTGTAAATCTCAAGTGTTTCTATGATTGATAACCTTATTAAACCATTGTCTATAAGATCCCTTACTTGGGGCACCTTATGCCAAAATTATTTATTTTTCCATCCTTCTTGTAACCTGGACCATTTTAATTTGAACCATTGTAACCTATACCATTTCTATTTTATTGTACCTCAACTATCATAAGCTACATCATTTTAACCCCAGATTGTTGTAACTTGAACCAATATTGACCATTTATATTCCAATATACTTGGACCAATCTTATTTTCACTTGGACTATTTTGAATTTTTACCCCTTACCAATTCTCATCCTAATTATGATTCACTAACATTTTACACACATTTAGGGAGTGTTTTATGATGCAATCTTGTTTGATCAGTATCTGTAACTTATTTTATAAAAAAGTGTACCAATATATGTTAACACATAGTTTTATCCTTCTTGATGGTTCCTTAGGACTTATTTTACATGGTGTACTATTCTAGTCTTATTTTTTATTGCTTGATATTTATCACTACCTCAATATGGTGTCACATCATTATAGCTAGTTTAGATGTCATTTTAACTCTTACCCATGGAAGTGAAGCTCTTTGACTAAGTGGTTTCCTATACCTTTGTTCATATTGTGTTTTTTCTTAATCCCAAAATCACAAAAACATCATAACATGATAAAAATAAAAGCCCAAAAACATTGCAAACTTCTGATTCTAAGTGCTTTCACCATTTTGTGAGAAACCTAAGCCATGTTCTCACCATTTTAAAAGTAAACTAAGCCACACTCTTTCCATTTTTTGAGTTGGACCATCTAGTCTCTCATAATTATCAATCGATTTGAAACACTTATAAAATTCCAAAAACATTGTTAAAAGATTTAGAAAAACCTAAAAATCACAAAATCATGAAAATTGGCTTAGAATTTCCACACGAGATATAAATCTATCAAAATTTTTAGGTTGGGCCATCTTGTTTGTTTAGTTTATTTGTAGACAACTTGGTCTTTTTCCTACCATTTCTAGGATAACTACATCATCTTGAGGTCCACATAGACTATGTAGGTATCACTTAGATACATGGGGTATCTTGGGTTAACTTGACCACACCTTCATTTCTTTTTCAATCACTTCTTTGCCTTAAGGATCCTAGGACTCCTAACTATTTCATGAGTAACCACTTATAATTTAGTTTTCCCCCATCTTTATTGGCCTTAGTCATATCCTCTCACCATTTTGAAAGTCATCATTATATGCATTATTCATTTTAAATAGATACATTTTGGCACCCTTAGCCTTTTCATATGTTATTACCATTTTGAGATCTTATTATCTTTCTCAGCCTTAGATACAGTAGCCACTATGAGTTCCCAATTTATTTCATTTTTGGATACTCATTTCTTTCCTTCTATTGTGGTTTTAACCTAAACCATACTCTCAAGCTTATGTGATTTGTTTGTGTTGATGCTTTCATGATTATGAATGTCATCCATCTCTGTTTTCTCATGTACTCATTGCCTTGTGAGACCATTCCCTTATTCCTCTACATAACAATCATGATTCCTTATCATCACTTTTATTTTATCCCATATCTTTGGAGAACTACATTTATTCTAAAGTACATGTTGAATTTTGCATCCATGGAACTATGTAGGTAGTGTCTAATTGCCTTGTGCATTTGGAGTCAGTGTGACTAACCCTTCCTTTTATTCTATTCCCCCCTATTTGTTTTGTTTGTTTCATTATCTCCTATAGCCTAGGGTAAATATTTATTGACTTATTTGTACTGTTGTTTTCCTATGGCCTAGGGGTGACATTGTACCCATTATCCTCATGTTTTTATACTGATGTCATTATCACTTACCTTAGGGATCACCCTATCCCAAGTCTAATGCCTCTATTACACTTGAATGAATAATTTGTTTTCTATTTGTACTAGCATTATGATTAACCATTATTGGTATTTTTCCTTTATCTATTTAATAGTTTGCTTACTGCACTTTTCTTTGCTTTGGATTGTTTAGTTGTTTTTTATTGTTTTGTTCACTTTGTTTGTTCATGTTTGTTTATTGTGTCTTTATTTATTTTTATTGGTGTTTTGTTGTGACTTTTTTATCATCTTTGTCTTACTATTTTATGTTTTTGTGTGTTTTATTTATTTATTTATTGGGTTATTTTCTTGTTTTAAAGTGTTGTGTTTGAATACATGTTATAAACCTTTTGAGTCTGGCATTACCTTGGGCTTGAATTTTTTACATTTTTATTTAAATTATTGTATTGATTGTTTGTGTTTTAGTGCATTCTTGTTCCTACTTAGGTCTAGATAATTCATATCTTCATTTTACATTAGTTACATGTTGTATTTGAAACCTCTTTTTATCTTTTTCTTTTCTTTATTTTTTGTTCAAATGTAAATTATTGTAAATTTGGTTTTGGTATTCTTTATCATTATCTTTAGTTGTAAATATTCACCTTTGAACTGGTCAATTCACAAATAAAATACAATATTACTATAGGTTATTCATACTTATGATGCATAATTTCATTTTGCTAAAGTAAACACCAAGTGATCTAAAGTCCAATAGTCAATGTGGCACCAAAAAACATCTCTGAAAGTATTATCCAACATATTTGCTACCTAAACAGGATATCAAACACATAATGAAAGCCAAACATTGGAAACAAAAAAGACTCTCTATGTAGGACATGCATATCCTGGCATTAATATTGAGTTATATTGGTTATTTATATAATTGGTTTAGGATGTGCATCTCCTAAATTATCCTCTAGCATCTAGTCATACATCAAATAGAGAAAATAAATACATCAACATCCATATGTTAACTAAGGAAGTACATATCCTAAAACTAGCATATGCCATCATATCATAATAAGAGAAAACTGAATGTAAACATCATGAGACACAAAGAATATTAATAGTCTATGTACAAGTATCTATGAGCCAAAAAATGAATGTCACACACACACACACACACACACAAACACACACACACATCAAAATTATGTTTTATACACTAAGAGACTATATATACATTTCATATACAAAATGGAGCTACAAAATCAATTCTAATCTTAGCCATCCCTTGGGTGACTATTCTTAAATCTCTAACCCATGCCTAATCCTAGAAATGGTGGTGGTGGATTTATCACTACCTATTGGGAGGTTTGATATGCAACTAACCACTATGACTCTATCATGTGTCTAGACGTAGAGGTCCTACTAGTCTACTAGAATCTTGATTAGTCTCTATATGAAAGATCTATCCTCTTTATTAGGACTGCTACCTCATATAATCTATAATAGTATGAGATCTCACCCTTAGCATGTAGGACATCATCCTTCACGTATAAGGCATCATCCTTGGCCATAATCACATTTACCAAGGCTCTAGATAAGCCACCATATGTATTGACTCATTGATCCTTATCCCACTCCTCAACAAACCTCTCTACCTGAGATATCAATCACTCCCCATCAACCCAAGCTCTTTCCCACTCGTTGGTCAATGTAGCAAGATCTACATTATAGGTAACCAACTGAGCTTGTGTCCTTATCAACTGGTCCACTTGTCCCCTTAGCCTAGTAATCTCAACATCTCTAACAGTAATCAGTCCCTCTATTTGACTAGTCTCACCCTATGTAGTGGATAACTATGTATGAAATATAGTTATAGTGATCTATAGGCCTTTAATCTCTGATAATTATGTAATAATCTTACACTATAACTTGGCAATAAAATCCTAGTCCTTTGTGGACTTACCTATGCCTAAGGCCCCTACCTCCCTTATACTTGTACATGTACCTATAGGTCCCTAGCTCTCTTATCCCTATCTTATGACCCTCATTACCACTTGGTGCCTCACTTATTTCTATATCCTACCCATCTACTACCTCAGCCATCCCAGTATCCCTTGGAGGATCATTCTGCACCGAAGAATTTACAACCTATAATTAGAGGGCCTATGGAATGGCCAAATGAACTAACACTTGAACATGTCCCTATATCACGGCAAGACCCCCTTCTCTCCTCTATCTCACCCATCTCTAACATAGGACTAGTTTTTAAGGCCAAGATTTGGTCAATCAAATAGGTCAAATACTAGTCCATCATGTTGCACATGCATCTGGCACACCAAGATCTTCCACCCCACATACATAACCTATAGTATATGCTAGACTTTACCATAGTCTATCACATCTTGGTCTTGGGGCTTTGGTAACCACCACTCTCTGATCTTTTGGGTCATGTGGGTGAAGTAGTGTAGACCATGTAAATTATCTCGATGAAATTCAAACTATATCTACACTCATTCTGGCCTATATTACTCTACCACAAAGTAATAGTGGCATGTGATATATCAAGGTGTAACTATGAAGATAATGACAAACAAGTCCTCAATCTAATACCACCATGATGCCAAAAATAGATGATAGATAAAGTCACCATCAACCATCTCATCTATGGCCTATTTATAAAAAGATAGGTCCCCAAATTGACCTCATAGACTTGGACCTATAAGATACTACCCAAAAGAAACTATATCCTCCAGTCCTCACTGATATGTTGGCCCCACTGGTCACTCAATCACTATATGCTCCTATGCTCAGACCAAGAGTAGTGTGTTATGCCCAATGCTCTACCCTCTATGATATGCTATCATATTTAGGTCTCAATAAAGCTAGGATATAATTATGGTTACCCATGAAAATATTTCAAATGATCATACATATCTTGTACCACTCTAATTAGGCCAATAGGGAGAATCGTCAGCTCTTATCTAGCAGTAGAAGGTCACTAACAAGATCCATCAAAATAAACACCTCTGGGGAACTATACCCTATGTTAGTGTTGGTACCACTACTGGAATCCCTACTACTGCTACTCTTGCTCCAATGTCAGGAGGTCAAGCCAAGTCCTCTAATGAATCTATGTCTATGGTCCCCTTGAAGACCTCTAGGTCCATAATGCCCAGTAAATCCTCTAACACGGCTAGGTGACCTACTAACATTCAAGTAATCCTTTGGCCCTACATCAACATTGATAGTATTTGGTGGAAATCCTCTAGAGTCACTATGGATTACTTGATCAAAAAATGAAACGTTGATGTCTTAGAGAGCCATATCTCTACAAGTGCCAATAGATAGGATTGATCTACACAAATCATATGTAGGTGAGTTAGGTGATATTACTCCACCACCTCTAGAATGCCCACAAGATCATTTGTCCAAATTCCCTATTGTTGTAGCACTCAAGATCCTTGTTCACACATCATAATCACCCTGACTCACTCTTGTAAGTAAAAACATAAGGAACTAGGTCAATTATTTTTCCTCTAATTCATTAAGTTTACCTAAATTCTTCTAATTGTTGGCCTAGACTAATCTCCTATTGGCCCCATTTTATCTTCTTCATCTTATTCTTATTCATTTTGGTTCTTATAGTGACCTCATCATTTTCTTGGTGATCTTTCAATTTAGCAGGGTGATCTTTCTATTCCATAGATTAAACCTATCATTTTCCTTCATGGGTTTGTGAATTTATCGATTGGTGGGTATTCCTACCTTTGACAGGCTGGCATTGTTATTTCTAGTGATACCACCATTTGACTTAACATTCCCATTATTTGATTGATGATTTCCATATAAATTATCAAGATCATTAATTACGTGGTGATGTCACCATTTTGATCCATGACCCCACCAAAGAGATAGCAACATCATCATTCTCAATGAAAAAATCATAATTGTCAAGGGCAACCTCACCATTTACAAAAACCTACAAATCATGGGATTGCCCAAACTCATAATTTTACCTAGCATTAAATACATTAAATGTGGAAATTAGACAACCAAAAAGGTACCTACCAATGTTCCACTCCCTAGTGGTCACTGGTAATCTTGGACATGTTCCTCATGGTGTCGATGATATGGGATGTTAGCCATTATGCTCAGCTCTCTTGTGCACAAATATTATAGCTCTAAATTGCTATAGTGGAGGTTAAAAATTAATGATTTTTACCCCTGAATGGTAAACTTATAGTATAATTTTAAAAAAATTCACCCCCTGGGCCTATAATCACCCCATTTATCTTCCTTGGGCATTCATTTTTTTCCTATTTAGTCAGTTTTTGAACCATTTTCTTCTAACTACTCTATTTTTTATCCTCCTTTACTTTGAATTATGCAATTATTTTTCTTCTAATCGAGGGATAACCCATCAAAAAATTCAATTTTTTCATCCTCCCCTTGAGGGGGTATCATGGGTCACCCAAAAATGTTGTGTGGGGCCTTTTTGTAAATTTGATTCTTTGTGACCCATGCAAAATTTAGCAAAAAGTGGGAATGATTTTATTTATTCTCATTATAATAATTTTAAACAACCTTTTTATTCTTTTAAAATTTATTTCTTTGATTGAATGTCTCACCATGCTTATCAAATAGGGTTAAAATGTAGGCATCCAATTCTTATCACTTTTGTGCTAAAATTACAAATCTGAGTGACATTATGCAATAATGTACAATCTAGATAGAATCACCAAAATCATCTAATTCACCATACACATCATGTGTAAGTTCCAATTATTGTCCATTAATCCTTGATTGGGGTGATGCATTTTGAGGAATCATTATCTTTTCATAATTCACTTTGAGTCAAATTACAACCAAGAAAAATGATGTTGTAGACCCCTAAAATCCTTTGATTCATTATCACACATCATGTGCATGTGTCCATTCATTTCTATATTGTCCTAATTAGGATAATACCCAATACATAATCATCACCTTCTTTTGATTCAACTCCAATCAAATTACAACCAAATAAATTGACATTTTCAACTAGTTTGATTAAACATGTGATTAATTTCCAAGAATTACAAAATGCTACCTAAAGACACTAAGCAAACCAAATTAGATTAAGAGATTTAGTTGAAAATCCATAGAAAGTTACTAATTATGTATTATTGGGAATTCATAATTCAAAATATCTGGGCTATGACATCGCCCTTGACATAATCAAATGGGTGTCAAACATTAGGAATTAATGGAGATAAATATTAGGTTTAAACCCATCCGTGGCTCATTAATTCTCACTTGTTCCAAAATATTAATGTCTTTGTCCTCCAAAATATAATTAATCATTGGTCACACATCTTGATCTCAGGATAGATGGTCACAGTTGATTCTCAACTTTTTTAGAAATCAATAAATACATGAGCCATAGACATAACTTTTGATCTTCAATTGTCCAAAATTATTATACAGACATACTAATAGAGAATTTTCACTCATTCCCCAAATTGACCTATTAAGGAGCCAAATCCATTTGTAAACTAAGATATGGTAGAGGCGCATGCTACACTACATTGATAAAGACTTGGAGCACCAAATCTGGGCATAAGAATGTTTATTGGCCATATTTAAAGGAGAGCCACAATGAAAAGGTATTGATTGTCTTTATTTCTTTATTAGTTTATTTATTTCATTGACACCGCCCCTTGAGGGAGTAGGCTTAACATGTTAGGTTCTCTATGCTTATTATTGGTTTTCTTTACTAATGTATGAACTAACCCTCTTTATAATCCTGCTCTACACTTGACAATTAGCTTCAAGTCACTATGAATTTAGAGGTATTGGATGTTCCATTTTAGATGGAGTTTAATCCCTAAAATAATAACCTCATATTATGCTATGTTATTAGTGTAAGGAAAGATCATTCTAAAAGCCTTTAGAATAAAATATCCTTGAGGTGTGACAAGAATAATTCCATCTCTTGAGCCATGAGTAGTGAAAGAGCCATCAAAATAGATCTTCCACATGTGTGTGACTCATCATTTTTTAGGATAGATTAATCTATGAATCCTATGGTTAATGGTTGTGTATCAGACAAAGGATATTTTACCAATTGGTCTACTAAGACTTGTCCTTTGATTACTTTATGATTTACATACTCAATGTCAAATTAATTGAGAAGCATGATCCATTTAGCCATTCATCCTATAAGGTCTAAATTTGACAACAAATACTTTAAATGATTAATTATTAAAATGAGCTTGGTATTATTATTTATCATGTATTAACGAGGTTTCTAAAATGCAAAGAGAAGTGCTAAACATGCCTTTAAAACTGTAGTATAATTAACCTCATATGATACTAGTGTTTTTATAAGGTAATAGATGGCACATTTTTTTTTATGCTCACCACCTTGAGCCAAGAAGGTTCATAATGTACATTGAGTTGTTTAAATGTAGAGAAGCAGTAATTTTATTGGTGTTGGCAGTGCTAACATTGGAAGATTTGAGAGATACTTCTTAATATCGTCAAAGGAATTATTCAAATGCTTACCTTACTTAGTATATTCACCATTTCAATAAATTTAAATCTATAAGAGATCCTTCACTATCTTGAAAACACATAAAATATCATATATAAATCCATTCATCTCTATTCAACCTATAATCACCGATCAGGCCTTTTGCATTAGTCTTTATTTTCTGGGAACAAGATCATGCTAGGTCAAACAAGAATGCATTGTGGGCTTGTCACAACATCCTAAGAAAAATTATAAGACAAAAATGTAATGGTAAATAACATAGTGGTAAAAATGTAGTATGACAAAAATGTACTATGATAAAACATCACAAGGACAAAACATAGCGAGGAAAAAATGTAGTGGTACTAGTAACATCGTGAAGATGACACAAATTTTAAATAAAAGTCCAAACTCATGAAATCAAAATTTCCTCTATTATTTTCCTTGTAAATTTGGTACATTACTTTTCCACCATGAAATGTTAACTATTAACACCAAAATGAACTAAAAAACAAATAAACAATGTGATAATCACTAAAATGTCGCAATTATGCTCTTCATGACATTTTTACAACATTATCAA
>JARHVA010000117.1:5757500-5820000 GCA_037957365.1 Torreya grandis
AGATGGAGCATTATTACATTTATTCATGTGTTGTTTTCAATATTATACATTTTTAAGGGACATGATAGGTATACGGTACTTAAAAACCTTGAGAAGCCTAAATAGAAGCCATGAAACACAAAATTTTATTTTTCATTTGTAGCTTCCATTTACTTTTTGTATAAGAAATGTAATTTTATAGTCATTGGTATAGCTTTTTTGAAATATAAGCAAGGATTTTTTAAGCCCTAAATGTGACAAACATAGTCACTAAATTCTTTTTCTTCCTCCTGACACTTATAGTAACTATAATTTAAATGGTTTATTTACCTAGAAATGAAACTTTAAAAAAAATTATGGGAGGGGTTATCTACTCACAATAAAGTAGCAAGTTGGACTTCATGGCCCACACTCCTAGTCGGAGGAAAAATCTTCCTCCAAAAAATGTCAAAAAATTAGGGCAACCCATAGTTTACAAAATTAACACAAGAAGACAAAGTGCATATTTTCAAGCCAAGGATAAATTCCAAGCAGGAGGAGGTAGAGGATCATCCTTTGGAAGTTAGGCACTCCAAGTATACGGCTCAACTCAAAAAGGATCGAGCATGACCCAAACTTCCTTAGAGGTATCTATGGGGAAAAGAAACATTGATGAGCCAACTAAAAGGTAATTAGTCAAATATACTATCCTGAATACCTCCTTAAAGAAGAGAGATCCACCACGATGGGCCAATGGTAAACTTCCCAAAATTCAACATTGGAATCAAACCTCCCATTTGAGGAGGAAGATGGGAGAAGCAGTTGTGGTTGTGAGAGTGACTTCATTAGTGCTTGGGTGTTGAAGAAGGAGAGTCATGAGGTGGATGGTCTAGGAAGATGATGCTCATAGTGCAAGGAGCACTCCCCCAGTGGTTGAGAAAATCCTTCAAGTGTTGAATGTTGAACACTACCTTCTCCACTTGAGCTTGAATATACATAAGTGTTGAATATATAACAATTACCTTATCATTAATAGATAAATAAGAAGATAGTTCGTCATTATTAAACATAGCTTAATTTTATAACTTTCATAGTTGAATAAACTTTTGTCTCTAAATAAGTTCCAAAGAAAAGAAATATAAGCTGACCATTGAGCATTATCACCAAATAAAAATATATTCCAAGAGAATGGATTTGAGTGGTAAGATTATAAAATATTGTAAATCGAATGCTAAGTAGACTGAAATTTTGGGCAAGTCTAGAAGAGGTGTTTAAAGGACTTGGGTATTGAACAATTTGAACACTTGGTTTCATAAATTCCAATGTGTAAAATGTGATAATTAATATGAAGGCCTTGGTAAACTAGACAGTCAAATAAAGTGACAAATATTGGACTTGATCTTAAAATTCTAAATTATAATAATACTTGAGAGCCAAGCACTAGGTTAAGAATTTAAATTCCAATGAAAATTTAATGTATCCAAATCTAATGACAATATACTCATCATTTGATAACTAAGACATAGAGAGTGATTTTTAAATTGCTTGTCAAAGTTCCACCTCTAGTCCTTCCACAATGAATGCAGAAGTTGCATACCCATCTTATGAAGCATAACATCAATAATCAATTATTGAATACAAAAAAGAAAAGGAAGTTATGGATTAAGAAACTTATATTTTTATTTTATAAAATTACATGGAATCCAATCACATGATGAAGTCAACTCATTAATAGTATGAATTCCTTTTTTAAATAAACGTATATATTTTATACATGGGGTTTATTCTAGGGGAAGACTAGTATTGGTCATTATGGGGGACCATCAAATATTGTGATTATTGAATGAAAGACCATTATGAAAACTATCACCAATCCATCTTATAAAGGGTTTGATAGCTTCAAAATCACTCCAAATTATCTTAGCAATGAAATAACCTTAAATTTTTACTATGATAGTGGTGATCAATAGAGTATCAAATCCAATTTTTACCAACTAGTCTTAACATAGGGGGTACTTATGTGAATGCAATTCCCTAAGAGGGCTTTCCAGACCTCATAACCATAAATTATCAAACCACCCATTTAGCATAAAGTGCAATAATTTTATGTAGATATTAATAATGCACATACCCCATTTACCATAATCTTGACTTTGGATTGAATTATATATTTTGGCTTTGGCTAGTTTTTTAATATATAATTAAGATACATTTATAATGGTTGTGTATCTCCCCTTTTCAAAATGAATTCTTATTATATTAATGTAAGCTATTTAAATGCATAATATTAATGTAATTTTCAAGTTAGTGTTTGATATAAGGAATTATTTGTATATTAATATTAGTTAAACATTATAATTTTTAATATATATTTATTATTAAGATTTCATATATAAATAAATAATTGAATAAAATATTATTTCCATGAATATAGATTATAGGTTGATCTCAAAAAATAAACATTATCTAAAACTATATTTTAATACAACTAAAATAACATGAATTGAATTCATTATATTTGCATGAATGTAGATGAGAGGTTATTTCTTATACTCCAGTCCATAAAACATGTTAAATGTAATGAATGTAGATGACCTCAAAGGTAAATAAGAATAATAATTTAAATTGAATTCATGAAAATTTAACATCATAAAATTATTTTTTGAGTGACAAAAATAATTAAATTACAAATAACATTTGGCCTTCTTAAAATGATGTAGGGATCATAAAACTCTTGCTACATGTACTAGAATCAAGCATTCATTGTGGTGCATTGGTATCAAGAATATTTTTGATAGAGTAATCCTATGCCTGATAAGGTTTATCATTGGTAAGACAAGAGCCATCATGGATCACCTAGATTCATGACTATAATCTGGAGCTTGCTTCTATTTTAAGAATAGATGTGTGGGATAGATTTGATAGCCTATCACATGCATGTGTTATCCAAGATCTCCACAAGGCATAAAGTAATCAATAAAATAAGTTTGAGAAGATTTATTAGAAAATAATCATGTTTCAACAAGCCTAGGACCAATAAACAACCTACAAATTTGAGAGTCAAGGAACATAGGCAACCAATATACATGAAAAAGAATAACTGTGGTCTAAAGGTCACACCCAGGTATATTTTCCAGCATGATTAACTCATAAAGATGGTTTTTAATTTTAACCCATATCATCTATGTAGAAAATTGGAAGAAGGAGGTTAAGAGTGTGATTTTATCTCCACCACAATAATCAGTCTTGTTAGAACATCAATAAAATGCGATAAGGAAGTTCTTAGTATAGTATGTAGCATGATTTTGGCTAAGGTGGAAGAGGCATTATGATTTTATTTTGCAAATGAATCTATGGTGTTGTGTAGCATGGTACCAACAAAGGTGGAAGCAACAAAAAAGTGAACTTTATTAATACTATTAATATTTTTATTTTTAATAATATCAACAATTACAACAAAAACAATGCTTTAGAATTTTTGAGCATGCTAAATAATAATAGTAATATTAACAATTAGGAGTATGAATGAAAATGAAGAAAATATTATTTATAATAATAATAAAAATAATTAAATTAATAATAATCATAATGACTTTAAAAATAAAGATAATTTCTTTTCATTAAATAATATAACCAAAAATAGTAATCATATTAATAACAATACATTTTTCATATTAATGGATTTATGAAAGACTAGGGGGATAAAGTGGTCATTAATCTATCTAACCATCTTATTGATAATCCTACTTTCAAAATATTAAAGAGGGGATTAGGTTTTGTTTTCACCCCTTGTACTTTTCATAGGGAATATTTTATTATAGTTGATAGTGTTTTAAAAATTCTTCCTTCAAATATAGCATAAGTAGTTAGGTAGGATTGTGTAATTATTTTATGCAAGGCTATACTACTTTCTAGTAACATATATGTAGCTAAATGGAAGGATCTTAAGGCTCTAAATAGAAACAATTTTATTGTTATTCTAAAATCTAATAAGGTGAATGAAACTATTATATCTTAGACCACTTACACTATGACTCAAATATGGTGCATCACCTCAACAGTAGTAATAGCTATAAGAAGCTTGAATACAACCCAATTTCTCATATTCTTAATAATGTGACAAAAGTTATTAAATCATCCTATTTGGGTGTCTTGACTAAGAAAAATCTAATTCAAAACAAAGAAGTGACCCCTAGGATGTATGTGACACCAAAAATTCATAATAAAGGTTTTACTTTAATATCTATTATTGATACCACCGATTCTTCAATATATGGTCTAACTTCCTTTTTAGAAAACAAATTAAAATCTCTTATGGGTAAAAATTCTTCTTTTTTCCAAGACTCTGGTAATTATGTATATTTTATTAAAGATAAGAAGTTTTATAACAATGAGTTTTCAATTAGCTCTGATGTAGTTACCCTCTTTACTAAAGTTCATGTTATTAACACATTGGAGGTCATCTTGAGCCTAATTGATGTTGAAACTATGAATCTAGTAGCATTATGCTTAAATTTTACTTTTTCCCCATTTAAGGGAGTTAAATATGAACAATACGAAGGCATGATGATGGGATCTTCCTTTCCCCTATGGTAGCCAACCTTTTCATGGAAAATCTTGAAGATCAAGATCTTCACTTTTTTCTTCTTAAGATGAAATGGTGGAAGAGGTATGTGGATGATAGAAATTTATGTTGGAAGCATGGAATGGATAATCTTAAGGAATTACATTCTCACGTCAATAATTTTTTTCCCTAGCATTAACTTCATGAAATAAATTGAGATTGAGGGGAAACTTCCTTTCTTAGATATCCTTATTTCTAAGAAATTCAATGTCTCTCTAGTAACAAAGGTCTATAGAAAAGGCACTTACCCCAATATTTACCTTCATGCCTCTTCTCATCATCACCCAACTCAAAAAGGGGAGTTATGTAAACTTTAGCCATTAAACTTTCAATATTTGAGATAATGATAGTATTGACCAAAATATTGAGAACTTAAGATGTGTTTTCAAGATGAATGGTTACATGAATAAACAGATTACAAGATCTATTAAATTTAAAGAAAAAATTAAAATAGAAAGACAAGATCCTAAGGAAACTTTAGCTAAGTTTCGAGTAGCATTCCTACCTTGTGTGGAAGGGATTTCAAACAAGTTACCTAAAATTCTCAAATGTAAAAATATTAATACCATTTTCATTCTTGTTAATAAGTTAAAGATGGCTCTTAGGATGGTTAAGGACCCTCTACATCTAAACTTTCAGAGTGGCATATATATCATGGAATGTTATTGTGGAATCTTGTATATTGGTGAGACTGCGAGATTTGTAAAGACCAAAGTTCAGGATCATGATACACATATTTGTCTTGAAATTAAAAAATAAATTTGTTCTTAAAAATCAATCTTACAAGACTAATCATGCCATTAACACTGAGAAAGATAGTGTAATAACTATGGAGAACCATTCTTGTGAAGGAAAACATAGAGAAGTCATAGAAATATATAAATTCCCTAACAATCTAAATAGGGATGATGGCCCAGAACTTGGTAATGCTTGGAAGACAATTTTAGATGTGTTATTAGAAGGTTTCACTTTTCATGCTTTATTTTCTCTATTTCAACTTTATATTAATTTAAACTAGTTTAGAGAATGTTTCTAACCTTTTTAATATGAAATAAAAATATGTTTATAATTAATTAATACAATAGGAATTTATTTTAACTTAATTAACTAACAAACTAGATTAAAATGTTTCCAAATTTTTTTTTTAATTTATTTAATAAATCCAACTTAGACAAAATAATTTTTAATTTTCAATCCTTCTTAGGCAAACGATCATTTCTAAAAGATAAAAAGATAGAAATTTATATTATTAGTTTTAGCAATGAGATTCAATGGTTGATTATTTCTTTATTATTTATGAAGGTTTATTCTATTATTCCAAATTTATTTTTTTCTATTTCCTGATGAAGGATCATGATAGTGATCCAAAACATCGAGGGGGAAAATTCACACGGTTATTCCAAAAAACTAATATTGATTTACATGAATTGTGAAAGCATTAAATCTTTGATACAAAGTACATAATATATCTATACACAAAAAATTTCAAGGAGAATGGAAGGCAAAGAGAAATTATTTACTTAATTTTTAAATTTCCATAACATTAGCAATGGTGGATTATAATATCATAGATAAATAATATATCTATAAAAACATATCATTTATTTTAACTATGGATCTTTTCATACACTCCCTTTATAAATTATACTCCTCAAGATAAACTCAACAATATTTTTAGAATTATAATTTTCTTAATTTTCTCTTTATTTTTATTTTTTAATAAAAAATTATGTTAAAATAATAATTGTTTTGATTATATCTATTATATAAAATTTCATGTTTTATTTTTTAAATTATTGGTACATAAATAGTATTATGAATAATTATGCCTTGTCATGATTCTACTTAATTCCTGGTTAAATATTTATTATGTAGAGTTGAAAGTGTGGAAACCCCCGTAGAGAATGCATGCATCATTATGTAAGTGTATAAAATATTGAGGTTATAAACTATTATTCATTAAGTATTAAATGATTTGTCCTAAAAATAAGGATGTTAATTTATCCATTGCTCACCCATTTTGTGCTAGTGTATATAGAGGAGGGTTATTTTATATATTCCAAATAACAAAATCTATATACATATTTTAATACAACCATTAAATTAATTTGTATGTTAACTTTATCTTTCTTTATATACGTAATTTGGTATATTATGTGGATGATTTTATTAATTATTGATTATAAAATAAATATGCATATAATTCAATAATATAATTTTATGGTTAATTAGATCAAAATTAAATGTAACAACATGGTACCATGGTACTAATGTAAGTCATACCAAGGTTTAAAAGCTTTGGGTGAGACTTAATAAGCCAGGGTGGATGTAGGGGATTAGTTAGAGTTTTTTTCACAAATTTAACATTACAAGAGTTTGAGGGAAAAAAATTAGATTTTTTTAAACCAAAATATCATTCTACTACTAACATACAAAAAATATTTAAATGTCCAACACTTCATAAGTTATGTAGAATTTTTCAATTACTCTTTTCAAAAAACTTGACACACACACATACATCATTGTGAAAAATCATGACTAAAAAGAACATTTTTTCCATTTCCTTAAATTTTCAATTTGACCTCTAACCATATATTCCTTTTTCTTTGATTTTTCTATTGCCATAACATTGGCAATGGTGGATTATGTTAATTAAAATTTGAATATCTTAAATAGAGGTTTATATTAAAATAGAGATTGTTTTGCTTATATCTATTATAAAAACTTTCATATGTTCTTTTTAAAAATATTTGTACATAAAAAATATTATGAATAATTATGACTTACATGATTTTATTAAATTAATGATTAAATATTTTTTAATTTGAATATCTTAAATAGAGGTTTATGTTAAAATAGAGATTGTTTTGCTTATATCTATTATAAAAACTTTCATATGTTCTTTCTTAAAATATTTGTACATAAAAAATATTAAGAATAATTATGAATTGGATGATTTTATTTAATTAATGATTAAATATTTGTTATGTAGAGCTTAGAGAGTGGAAAACACCAATGGGGAATGTATATATCCTTATGTAGGTGTATAAAATGTTTGGGTTATAAACTACTACACATTAAGTATTAAAGGATTTGTCCTATAAGTGAGGATGTTAACTTAATATTTACTCACCCTTTTTATGGTATTGTATATATAGGAGGGTTGTTTATTCTATTCCAAATAGCACAATTTATAAATATAGTTAATAAAATCATTAAATTTATTTATACGTAACATTCTATTTTTATATACATGTGATTTGGTCTATTGGTGTATGATTTTATGAAACATTGATTATAAAATAAATATGATTATAATTCAATAGTATTACGTTATGGATAATTAGATCAAAATTAAATGTAACAACATGGTGCCATGGTACTATTGTTAGTCATAACAAGGTTTAGAAGCTTTGGGATAGGCTTATTGAGCTAGGGAAGGTGTAGGGACTTATATAAAGTTTGTAAAAAAATTAACTTTTTAAGAAATTGAGGGAAAATGAATTAGATTTGGTTTATCGAATAAAAGATCATGCTACTAGTTGTATGCTTGATTCAATTTCTAGGGGGTTGGAATAAAAGGCAATGGAGACACTAAAAATTACTATCTCCCTAGCCAAATAAAATAACCTCTTATTGGAGCTAAGAATAATAAAAAATGATGAAAACTAAATGAAACACAAATATAAAATCTATATACATAAAATTTGCATGCAATAGACTCCCTCTTGATGTTTTGAATGGATCAAAGGACTTGGTGTTAAATGTTTGATGCTTCAATTTTTGGATTGTTATTATGAAGCTAGAGAATGTTATAGCATGTGATTAATGGAAGCTTGATTTTTGATGAAAAAAAGTGGTGTAACTATTCCAATTCAACATGGATTTTCATTAGGGTGTAGACAGATTTATGGGGGTTGATGGAGTGAATGGATGGCTATATTTCATCGATGGAGGATGAAAGTTCAATGGTTAGGATATTTATTAGGAACTAAAAATTTTAGAGGAGATTTGGGGAGGGGCTCTAGGAATATCTCTGTAGGGTCTATTAGGATTAATAATTGGTGATTATAATAGGTTTAATAAGGTGATTTTTTAGATTTTTAGTGGAGGTAGATGATGGTAGTTGAGAAGTAATTTTAAATTCCTAAGATATTATGTAAGTGGGATTTAGTGTTAAATGGAGTGTTAATGAGGATACTAATCGATATGAGGGGTCTTATAAGGTTGATGTAGGAGATGTAGAGGAGATGTTAGGATGGTGTTAATAAATATAGATAGTGTTAGTTAAATTTAATTAGCGTCGGTAGTTAAATTTAGGTTTATAGATTTTTCCCCTCTTTGAAAGGGCATTATGACTAAAATAAGTAATTCCATTTCAAAGATGAAAGTTTTTGAATGTGAACTAGTGTGTTAAGATGGATGATTCCTTCTCAAGGGAGCATATGGGGAGGAATGAAGTGTATGTCCCATCAAAATAAAAATGAGGGGTAGGATTCATGGATAAAGGAAAGATGGTTTGGTTTGGATATGTTCATGTAATCAATGAGCTATAAGCTTCATAGTGACCCTAGAAAAAACATATATGAGGGAGAAAAAATGGTAATGTCATGGCCTTGGGTGTCCCCCAATCGAGGGTAGAAGTTGTAAATGGTATATCATAAAGAAGGCCACAATATTGGACTATCTTGGGAAAGGACTCATGCTAGAGAGAGCTATGGACCAAATTTATTTGTTGAATTGATTGATTGATTGATTGATTGATTGATTGATTGATTGATAGGTTGTACTTCAAAGATTAAATTAGCATAAATGATTACTGAAGTATGATGGATGATGGAATATTGAGTGAGTGGGATGATAGTAAATGTCTAATAGATGAATGTTTGGAAAATAGTGGTAGAGATGACCTCAAACACCCCCATGTGACTGAGCACTACTATATTATCCATACAAACCTCAAGCTAATGTAATTATTTTAAGAAGGGAGGAATGTGATGAAAATTGATCAAATGATGATAGGTGGATGAAAATGAATCCCCAAATATGCCTTAAGGAGACTATTCAAGATATTTTAGGATAAATGTGTGTAATTTTGGAAAAATAGAGAAAATACTAGTTTATTAGAGTGATTAAAGAATTGAGAGGATTGATATCAAGATGAACAACAAGTAAGACTGGTGAAAATGGAACAAAAAATGGAGTTATGGTTTAAAAATGGACATCTAAGAGGGTAAAATTTTCAAATAAGGGGTTTAAATAGGAATTTAAAGGGGTATAAATCAATTAATTTAAACCCTACCTCCTTCCAAAAAAATTATAGATTTTACACATACGTGTTGGACATAGATGGATCATATGTTGCAATAATGCCACCAAGCAGAGTGAGTCTGGGAGTGGTGGAGCATGGCGAGTTGGTGAGTCATTTAATTTTTGTTAATTTTTTAATTAAGATGCATAAATTATACCTTAAATTAGAAAAATATTTAATCTACTATGAGGAATAAATTTCCTCATAACAATTTTGTAATCATAATTAGTGGCTTCACTTAGGTAAATAATGGGTTTATGTTGTCGAGTAATAGTTTTGATAATTTGAATTAGGTTATTATAAGTATTTATTTATATGAAGGATTTTTTAAGACTATTATATCTTTTATAACTCAATCAACATCTTCAAAAAATCACCTAACGGCTTTGAAAACCATCTAAGAATGAAGCTGCATTTTTTGAATAATAGTTTTGTGCTTACTTATGCAAATTTGAGCATGAAAATGGTCACTTTGAATTAGGTCATGAGATTGATGCCTCATTTATGCCTTTATTATATTTTAACATGAAATCAATGATTTTCCATCTATAATATTGGCTTTGCCTCAAAGGTGTCATGAGGATAAATAGTTAAGTGAAGGTGATATGAACTTACTGAAAAAGTGAAGTGAGGATAGTTAGGATGATAATTAGAGTGAGATGAGATTATTAACTGAAATTTTCTAAGTGAAGGATAATATAACTATAATTTATTCATGAGAGTGTCATTCAATAGTTATAAAGAGACTTCACAGGCTAACTATAGAGGACTATGGATTTCTAGATGTCATTGG
Source organism: Torreya grandis (assembly GCA_037957365.1). NCBI lineage: Eukaryota > Viridiplantae > Streptophyta > Pinopsida > Cupressales > Taxaceae > Torreya > Torreya grandis. The sequence continues at coordinate 5,768,187 of JARHVA010000117.1, forward strand.
ACTATACCATGTGACTCAGATGCCAATGGTACACATAAATAAATCCATGTTTACTACATTGTTAGAAAGATGTCACTAAAATATGATTACCTTCCACTTTGAAACAAGTGAGATGAATGTTACATTAGAGGATGTTCAACGTATCTTGTAGATCCCTATAAGAGAAGTGAGATTGTAGTGGAGCTTAACTAGATAGGTGGTGATGTTATAGAGATTGGATAGACATATTATGGTGGGATTATATAGACAACAGATTGACATGGATAATTTTATATGACATAAGATTATTTATATACTACCTCTAGCCCTCATGGCCATTGTAAGTGGCATCTTACTACCTAACAAGAGTAGTTGTTTCTTCCAACTTGGTTTACAAGATGTGGTAGCTGACATGTTGGAGGGTGGGATAGTGTTCTCCTAGGGCCCTATAGTTTTACCATAGTTATATCAAGATATGACTTTAGACTCATACAATAGGGGATAAAGCATTGGTGCCTCCACACTATTAGAAATCTAGTTATGAGAGCACATTTTGATTGAGCATCCTGTGTGGAAATGAAAATAGAGAGCTCATAATGAGCCTATAATATCTGGGTGGTTGATGATGATGCAGGAAAGATTAGCTCATGTAAGGGATCTACCCTTCTAAATATGATTATTTGATGAGATTTGTTAGGTTGTGGAGCTAAAAGCTACACTGATGCAAACAGGGGAGGAGGTTGCCAAAGAGTTGTTGAGTGTCACAGACATCGGCATCGATTAGGCCAACCGATGTCGACAGGATTAGACAGGAAGAGCAGCTGATGATGGTCAGGGATCAGCTGATGTCGGTCACCTCTAGACAGATAGGGACTGACGTCAATCACCTGTGTGGTTCTAGAACTGCCAGTTCATAGACAGTTCATTAATGAATTGAGTGTTTGCATGTTGAGGGCTAGTTATAGACTCAAGCTATGGATCTAATTATTGTAATTGGATGTCTAATTATTGTATGCATGGGATCTATATAATAGACTCATGGGTTGTATTGTAAAAGTGTTCTAGTTTGAGTTAAGCAAAGATTATCTCCTTTTGTGTGTGAAGTGAGCAAGGGTGTTCCTCCTAGTTCCATATCAGTGCCAAGCATGGTACTGATGGAGAATCATAAGGACTTGGTGAGGCAAGGACAAGGGTTCTTCAAAGGGTGTAGAGATAATCTACATGGTAAGTAAGATCACTAATTTGCAGAAGATTGTGTATGTTTGATCTAGATTTGTAGGTGTTGTAGAACCAAGTTGATTTGCAGGTGGCAGCAAGATCAGTGAGATCACAACACAACAGGGAGCAAGATCAGGAGGGATCTACTTAGAGTACGGTGAGTGCTTGGAGAAAGAAAGGAAGGCAAGGTAGTTCCTTCCATAAGTATGGTCTATTGACTTGCAAGTTATTGCAGGTTCATGGGAGATCTACTTGAAGTACGTGGAGTACTTGTGTACTAGCAGTAGTGGATACTAACTAGTGATACTGGTAGTAGTGGATATGGGCTAGTGGAGGTGAACACCAACTCTGTGTTTGAGTTGGGTGTTGGGACCATTTTTTTGGTAAGAGGGATAACTCTTGAAAGTTGAATTGCGTACAATTGGGGTGTGGGAAGCCTCTGTAAGGTGAAGAAGACTGTGGCATCTTCTTAGTTGTAATTATTTTTTGGAATGAGTATTAATACAAGTTGTGTATTATCTCTCATATTTTGTGTTATTTCTAAATTCTAGTTACTTGTGATTCTAGTTATTTCTGTATATTATAAGTTGCTTGTATATGGTAATCAACTATGTGCTTCCTGGCGGTGTATTCCCCATCAATTGGTATCAGAGCCTAGTTGTAGGTTCTTGAGCTTGATACCAACAAGTGGTATCAGAGCTAAGGCTATAGGGAGCAGGTTTGTGTTGATTACAGGTTACTCACAGGGGGTTTCTATTTGAGTGGGAGTATAGCAATGACAGAAGAAAGTAAGCTAAGAATGGAGGAGTTGAAAAGCACAAATGGTTACTTATGGTCCTATGGAAAGAAAGAGCAGGTAAAGAAATATTGTTGGTTGGTTCAAGATCATCATGAAGGAACTGAAGAAGCAGATGTTGCAGGTAGTGTTGCACTGGATGCTCTGGTATGTTTCTTGGATAAAGTAGAATCTTGTTTTATATATTATGTTGCCTCTTTCCATATAGTCTGAAATAGAGTATATTTTCATGTTAAGGTCTTTGGAGACTTTGGAAAGATTTATTTAGGGGCTGGTGTGCCTTGCCAAAATATTGGCAAAGGGGAAGTAGAGCTGAAATTGCAGGCAGAGAACACATGGGTGTTGGAAGAGGTCATGCAGGTCCCAGTTCTGGAGATGTGGCTAATTTATTGAGGAAAGTTGGGTGCTGAGAGATGCACAAGAACTCTCACAGTGGATGCACTTGAATTAGCTGGTGGTAAGAAAGCGGGTACTCTTTATCTACTTGCTTATATTACTTATTCTTCTTCTGTTGCAGAGACGTGGCTTTGTAGGCTTGGTCACAAGAGCAAGAAGGAGATGCATGTTCTTAAGAGGAGGTCAGATGTCATTGACAGGCTTAAGAACAGGAAAGCCTTGGTTTTCAAGGAGAAGATGACAGATAGGTATCAGTCAAAGGGGCTGAGGAATTTTGAGTAAAGCAAAGGTGATTTGGACAAGGTTTTGTTCAAAAAGGAGCTCACAGGAAAAAAGTCATTTCTCACAAGTAAAACACAGAGATCGACATCAGTTAGAAAACCAACATCGGTGTCCAGACAGGGACCGATGTCAACTATGTGCAGACTGACATCGGTGACTCAGGGCAAATAACTACCAGTGTCGGCCAGGGAAAAATGATGTCGGCAAGGAGACAATCGTACGGAACTGACGTCGGTCAGGTGCAGACTGAGACGTGACCGGCTTCGGTCACTGAGACAGATTTTGGGTGGACAACAAGCTGTCAAGGAGTCTCAAGCACCCATAAGGAGGATTGAAGTGGTAAGTAAGCCTCATATTCATCATTTCCCTTCTTTACACTACTTGTTGCTCATTGAAGGTTAAGAACTAGGAAGTTGTTAAAGAAGCAGAGCAGGTAGATCCAGGAAACAGTGGGAGCTAGGCATGGAGAGGAATGTGATTTCCTTGAAGAGAACCAAATAGGAGTTTTTTGGTGGAGTTTCCAGCTGGGTTGAGCACTGAGAGACGAATGGATGTTTAGGATAAAGAAGAGCGGGAATGGATACGTGAGACGGAAGGCTAGGTCATATGGTCTTGAGGAAGCTGCAGGACAGTGGTACAGGTTTTGATAGGTGGATGACAAAGCAGGGCTTTAGTCAATGTCAGTGTAACCATTGTGTTTATCTTACCAAGGGGATGACGGTCATGACATTATCCTGTTACTGTATGTGGATGGTATGCTAGCTAGCAGGTTTGTACATACAGGGTTTTGCTGAGCTAAGGGTAAGGTTAGTTCAGTGACATGTCATGAGGAATTTGGAGCAACAAAATTCTTTGGCATAAGTGTGTTCTAGAGGCATGGAAGATCATAGGTTGATTTTGTCTCTGGATGATTGTGTGAAGACGGTTAGCACACTGAGGGTTGGATAGTTCAGTGTCCTGATTCACATAATGAGGTTAAGTGAATGGTATGTACTGGACCTGAGTTTTCCCAAGCAGTGGGAGCTATCAAAAAGTTTGAAGTCGATTTGGGAAAGAAGCACTGGAGGGCAATTCAGTGGATTCTCAGGTATCTGAGAGGGACCAGCAGTAGGGATTCATGTTATGCAGGGTCAAGTTATTTTCTACATGTGTTTGTAGATACGGATGCGGTAGGTTATTTGGATGATAGGAGGTTCACCACAGGTTTTGTGGTGGTTGGTCTTCAGGGGTTGAGCTTGAAGAGGGATACAAGCCAAGATACAGATTAGACAGAGTATAGGTATAGGTACAGTGCAGCTATTTATCTCCAAGTGGGAGATTGTTAGGTTATGGAGCTAAAAGCTTCACTGATGCAAATAGGGGAGGAGGTTGCCAAAGAGTTGCTGAGTGTCACAGACACCGGTGTTGGTTAGGCCAACTGATGTCAGTAGGATTAGACAGGAAGAGCAACTGATGACTATCAAGGATCGGCTGACGTCGGTCACCTCCAGGCAGACAGGGACCGACGTCGATCACCTGTGCGGTTCCAGAACTGCCAGGTCATAGACAGTTCGTTAATGAACTGAGTGTTTGCATGTTGAGGGCTAGTTATAGACTCAAGCTGTAGATCTAATTATTGTAATTGGATGTCTAATTATTGTATGCATGGGATCTATATAATAGACTCATGGGCTATATTGTAAAAGTGTTCTAGTTTGATTTGAGCAAAGATTAGCTCCTTCTGTGTGTGAAGTGAGCAAGGGTGTTCCTCCTAGTTCCATATCAGTGCCAAGCATGGTACTGATGGAGAATCATAAGGACTTGGTGAGGCAAGGACAAGGGTTCTTCAAAGGGTGTAGAGATAATCTACATGGTAAGTAAGATCATTGATTTGCAAAAGATTGTGTATGTTTGATCTAGGTTTGTAGGTGTTGCAGAACCAAGTTGATTTGTAGGTGGCAGCAAGATCAGTGAGATCACAACACAATAGGGAGCAAGATCAGGAGGGATATACTTAGAGTACAGTGAGTGCTCAGAGCAAGAAAGGAAGGCAAGGCAGTTCCTTCCATAAGTATGGTCTATTGACTTGCAAGTTATTGTAGGTTCATGGGAGATCTACTTGAAGTATGTGGAGTACTTGTGTACTGGCAGTAGTGGATACTGACTAGTGATACTGGCAGTAGTGGATACGGGCTAGTGGAGGTGAACACCAACTCTGTGTTTGAGTTGGGTGTTGGACCATTTTTTTGGTAAGAGGGATAACTCTTGAAAGTTGAATTGCATACACTTGGGGTGTGGGAAGCCTCTGTAAGGTGAAGAAGACTGTGACATCTTCTTAGTTGTAATTATTTTCTAGAATGAGTATTAATACAAGTTGTGTATTGTCTCTCATATTTTGTGTTATTTCTGAATTCTAGTTACTTGTGATTCTGGTTATTTTCGCATATTATAAGTTGCTTGTATATGGTAATCAACTGTGTGCTTCCTGGGGGTGTATTCCCCATCAAGATTAATATTGAAGATGTGACATGGATGTTTTACATGTAAATACATTGGGTATGGAGAGAATATAGGGAGTGTATGAGTTATGTGACTACAAATTGTTATCTGATAGGATGATGGGATATTGTTATTGAGATATATTGGCCATATATGGTCCAAATATATATTGGTAGATGATATAAAATTACTTAGGCACCACATTTGTTTTGAGAGAGTGACTAGAGAGAGACTACAATGGGTGTCGATGACTTATCAATAAATGACAAGAACTAATTTTAATACATTGGATCTCATACAATCATATTTAAAGATAGTGATTATTGATGTTTGAGTGATAGGGAATTATGATGCATGGTGGGCACAATAGTCTCCTATGATATTGGCTTGGCCATTTGAGAAGTGATGAGGATATAATCTCAACAATAGAGACACAAAGATTAATTTCAATGGTGGCTAGGGAGATAGAGGAGAGATGGAATGGGGCCAGGGACATAATGATATAGATGTAAGTGGAGACAAAAATGGATGAGGAGGAGGAGATATCTATGGAGATGGAGATGAAAATATAAGACAGGTAAAGATAGATATAGATTAAGGTGGAGATGGGGTTGGACAAGGTAGAAGAGTATAGAGGGATGGAGATGGTATAAGAAGAAGAGGATATGAGCATCAACAAGTGATTATTATGCTAGAAATTGCATCCATAGTAGGTTTATTACCTCAGAGGATGATCATGAGGACTCTTAGAGTGATGAAAAACTATGAATTAGAGCATACAATATGTATGATATAGATTATGGTGGTATTAGAGGATAAGAATATGTCATTAGGACCCAATATATTATTAGAGGACCTTGCCTTAATTTACATACTTTAACAGGAGATCATTATGAGGGTATCATAGATAACAAGTTTGGATAGTTTTGTAATGGTGTTACAGATGTATCTTTTAGGTGCACAAGGGTAAATAGCAACTATACAATCATAGGTAATTACATGAAACACTAAGATAGATACATGGAAAGCTCATGTGGCACAAATAAAAATGATAGTGGGACAACTGATAGTTGTGCAGGTGCAGTTGACTATCAAAGACACTAAGGTGGCCACTTTGGTAGAACATGTTACTACTAGGGATATAAAAGTAGCTTAGTTGATTTCATAACTAGCTATTATGGATTCTAAGATATGGACACTATAGGCTAAGTGAGATATAACTCAAGGTGTACTAGAATCACATGGATTGGGACATATGGGTGTTCAACTTTTGAGGGCTAAAGGAAAGGCTTAGTATTACTGAGACTTATATGAGTAGGTGATTTTAGTGGGTCAATGGGATCTTAATTTCATATATGGAATACTTAGGGTCTCTAATTAGCCCTAGACATCCACACAATTAGTACAACTCCATTTGAGGGGAGGTCCAACTCTAGATGGCCATAGCCTAATTTTAGACACCATTAATATATGGATGAGTTTTGATATATATATTTTTATGATCCTTTTATACATATACTCATTTTTGATGTATTCATGGATGATGTGTGTGCGTGTGTGTGTGTGTGTGTGTGTGTGTGTGTGTGTGTGTGTGTGTGTGTGTGTGTGTGTGTGTGTGTGTGTGTGTGTGTGTGTGTGTGCACGCGCACTTATAGATGTGTGTGTGTATACACACATACAAATATGTGTGTGTGTGTGTGTGTAAATATATGTGTATACATACATATATGTATATATGTGTATATATATCTATATATGTGTGTATACATACATACATGTGTTTATGTACATATGTATGTGTCCATGTATGTATATATGTATGTGTGTGTGTATGTATATGTATGTTGTGTGTGTACATATACATACATACATACACACATACATACATATATACATAGATACATACATATGTACACACACATGCACACGCGCGCGCGTGCACGTGCACACACACACACACACACACACACACACACACACACACACACACACACACACACACACACACACACACACACACACACACACACACACACACACACACACACACACACACACACACACACACACACACACACACACACACACACACACACACACACACACACACACACACACACACACACACACACAATTATGATGATTTGATAATGAATTATGGTGTTATAGACTTTCATGTTGTATTATGATGATTAGGATGTATATGATGCATTTATTGATGTTTTATGACTATTATCATGCTCATGCCTTTTAATTTATATGTCAACATTCTTAGTTTATTATGATGTTATGATGCTAGAGTAGGATGTGAGTAGCATGTTAGATATTCATATGTAGTATTGATTAGATGATGTAGAAGACTGATGTGATGCCATGTCTATTAATGCAATTTATATGGATGATTATTTATTATCTTGGGATGATATTGATGTATATGAGCCAATCTATTAGTATATGATGAGTAGATAGGAGTGTATGATGTTTTAGGTTGTTATGTTGATTAATATTAAGCTACATATTTTGAACAATCCTTTTTAATGTATCACTAGGTAAAATTCCCCATGATATATATAAGCATGATGACTTATTTCAAATTATTCATATTGGATTGACACCAAAAGAAAATTAGTAAAAATAGAATGCAAAAGTAACATTTATCATGATGTACCAGTGGTATGATAAACCAAGTTGAAACCTTTGTATTATGATATTGCACAAACACAAGACAATACAAAATATAAAGATAAAAAGAGAGATAATAAGGATTTTATAGCAACATTATTGACAAGGATAACCAACTATACATAAAGAGATAAACATATTATTAAAGAAACATAATGAATAAGTAAAGATACATTAAAATAAATCATAGGAAAAATATCACAGAGTGAAGAGATGGGTACGTACATGCATAGTGATGATGGTTGTGATGACTTAGCCTTTGTCATGAAAAAAACCCTAGAATGGGGAATGAGTGAATCATGATTCAATTTTACCTTATTTATTATTTCCCCTAGGCAATGATAAATATCATAGGATGATAACTTATAATGAATTATTGAATAATGACATGGTATAGGGATCATAGGACTTAGGATAAGATAATAGGGGACATGAAATGTTGGGATGTGGGACTATACATGTATTTATAACATTGAGGGAAAATATACACAAACTAGAAACTTGGAAAAGGGGATCCATTATCAATAGTCAAGAAGGTAAGACTAACAATAAATAAGGTCATATGGTGAATAAGGATGAAGGATATTGGAGTGAAAATGAAGATCAAGATAAAATCTTCAAGGTTATTATTCCCTACTCCCTTTATTTTTGTGGCTTCTTCTTTGATAGGGATGCTACTGACTATGTTGGTTTGATATGCCAAAGTTTTTCTATCTTCTTGAAAGTTTTTCAAAGCACATTTACATACACAATCTGGACAAAAGTCAAATAGGGGGAGAGTGGATGAGAGACATGATAAGATATATTAAATGAGATAGAAAGAGGATGATGGGATATGATGGATGTATTTCCCCCTAATATATGAGGTTCATAAAAATAATGTTTGTAGACAAGATGCCAAGGGTCATCAATCCCCTTCATTTAACAATGTTGATCTAGGGTTGGTGTCTGATGTCAATATGCAATATGAGAAAGATATATTTGGAAAATGGTCCCTTCTACCACACTCCACACTTGTAGAAATTGAAAAACACTCTTGCACAAATTAAATCACACATGAATGAAAATAAATCACACTTGCAGGAAAGTAAATTGTTGAATTGAAAATAAATGATAAAAAAATAAAACACCTATAGGTTCACAACAAAATATAAAAATGAATAGTTTTAGACATGAAATTAAATAATATTTTACAACAAAATGATAATTATAGAACAAATAATTAAATAAAAATACATTGAGCATCTTGCTTAGAATGAGTGGCCAGCTCATTCCTTAGAAGAGGAGTTATTTATAACACAAGATTTAGAATAGATTAATTAGAATGATGGAGAGAAAAACATATTGACTGATTATATTTGGGTGTGGGAGGTTGCATTTACAATCTCATACTTCTAACCAACACCTTATAAAAACCTAGATATTCTAGCATATCTCAATCTCCACAAAATATGGAGAGATAGATATTTATTGAAATAAAATTATACAAATTTATATTTAGATACAATCTATAAATGGAAAGTCTATATATAGAAATACTCTAAATGGAAAACATTCTTGTGATAGCTATAAATGATCATGATCATCATAGACTAGACCAATAATAATTAGAATGTCTTATAAACATTTTCCAAATGAGTCTATAATTGCTTTGTCACAGTCTGTAGTAAGCATGTTGAAGTTCATAGCAAGCCTATAAAAGTTTGTATCAAGTTTATCAAGTCCATAGCAAGCCTGATGAAGTCTGTAGCAAGTCTGATGAAGCCTGTAGCTCCCCTGTGTAAGTCTATAGATACAGACTAGGTGAGTTTGTATCAATTTTTATGAAGTCCATATCTTTCCCATGGAAGTTCGTATTAGACATTAGGTGGGTCTATAGCTACTAGGTGAGTTCGTAGCTGCAAACTAGGTGAGTTTGTATCTATTGGTCGTGTCTATAGCTGGGTCTAGAATGGACTAGGTGAGTCTTTAGCTTGGCCAAAATGCTAGATCTTCTTTAGGAGCTATTGTATAATACTTAAAAAATACTCCAACATTGTTCTTTAATGGTTACTCTCATACTTAGAATCATTTCTAGCTTAGTATGGATTGCATATGCACATATTGACATCTTTTTCTTGATAATAATTATAAATCGTTAATAAAGAGATAATGAATTCTAGAGAAATCACCATGATATATAGTTTCTATTATATTTTAAATAAACTATAAGTTCAAAAACTACACTTAGATATACTTCCTATGCAATGAAAAAAGATATTATTTCATGGATATAATGAGCCATTTTTGGGGCTCATCACAAGGTATATCGTGAGTGACACCAAAGATCAATTTTCATTAACATGTTTATCCAAAGTGGTAGATAATTGGTTTTCTTAATTAGACAAAAGATTTTTTTTTAAATATGACTATGTTTAGTGATGGGATAGAAATACAATTTGATTATAAAACCTTCTCAGATGCATGTTGTTCATCATTTCTTCTATTTCCTAACTATCATGAGTAGCTAGCTTATAAACTCTTGAATCGGATTCAATGATGATGAGATAAGGTCACACCCATTTAGTCTTTAATTTTCCCTTATTTTCATGATTTTCATTGTATACCTAATATTATCCTATTTTTAATATGTTTCAAATATATTATGCATATAGGGGACATTTTTTATTGTTATTTTAGTGTTTATATCTTATGTTCATATGGAGACATACTACCTTAGTGTTATATCACTAACATATTTTCCCCTATGGGGTATATAACTCATGTGTTCATATCATGTACTAAAACTTATATATAACACATGCTTCCAAGATGAAATCTTTCTATGTTAGACATTATTGGTCTTATATCATATCTTACATATGATGTGTGTAGTTACTTTATTTTGACATAAGTGATTCACAAGTCCATCCTACATCTAAAAATGGGGTCTACATTACACTCATTATATTCATCTAGATTTCAATAATTTAGCATAGATTTCTCTCCCATATAGGGGTATTCAATTTTCACTTACTCCTATATGTATCTAGGGCCCAACTCCTATTCCCACTACTAGATATATTCAAGATATTTGTTATCCTTTATTTTTTGGTACTAAAAATATTATTTTAATTTCATATTTAATCTCTATAAAAATCACTCATATTAATCCACATTCATAAACATATATGTGATATCATGGGAACATCCTCATATCTTTAGTAAAAAATGGTGTATCATTTTCAATTTTATTTCTAGATTTTATCTTACTATTATTATCGGCACTTATCCATGTGTAAATTTACTTATAAAATTCATATGTACATTTTATTTTTTACCCATACCATCAATATTTTACTTTGATATGTATGCACATGAAAATCAAAATGGGGCTCTATTTAGACACTTATGAATGACCCCTATGCATTTATTAGTTGTTAAATTGTATTATTCTAGTGTATCCTTATTTTTCTTAGTTATTGGTCCAAATTAATTGTTATTGATATGTTTTTTTCATTTTCATTATGTGCCTCTCTTTCTTCTTCCTCCCCTTATCCTTTCCCCTATCTCCCATCTTGTTTCTAGCACCCCCTTAGAAAGTATAGAGTACATGTTGGGAGACTTAGGTTTTTTTTTTGTTGGGGTACCTTAGGGATTTTTGGTCCCATATTGTCTAATTTTTGACCATTTGATGTTGGTATTTGTTCCAATGGGGTCCTAATTAAAATACAATAGCTTTATAAAGACATAATTTTATTAGTGCATTTTGGCATCTAGTGAGAAATTCTAAAAGAGAGTAGTATTTTAATTTCAGAATGATATATTGATATTTTACAAGCATTGTAGATAAATTAAGAAAGCGCATATAGAGAATTCATTGTAGTATTGAAGTTCATAATAGCAAAAAATTACTTCATATTGGCTTTCTTGGATGAAGCATTATTACATTTATTGGTGTATTCTTTTTAATATTGTACATTTTTTTAGGATATGATAAGTATATGGTACTTAAAAGCCTTTAGAATCTTAAATATAAGCCCCATAAATTTCTTTATCACTTTCATCTTCCATTTTGGGTTTGTAGAATAACTAGAATTCTCTAGTGATTGGCACCAATTTAAAGAAATCTAAGCATTATTTTTTGGATCCCTAAATGTGACAAACATAGTCTTCAAATTTTTTTGCTTATTCCTAACACTTATAATAGCTATAATTTATATAGTTTTGGTTCCCAGAAATGGAACTTGACAATTTATAAAGTGACCAGTCTAACTCCATAGCCCATACTCCTAGTCAAAGGAAAATTCTACCTCATATACAAAAATTGTCAAAACATTAGGGAAACCTAGAGTTTATAAAATCAACACCAAAATATAGGTCATATGTTTTCAGGCCAAGGATAAAGACCCAAAAGGATGAGGAGGTAGATCATCTTTGGGAGGCTAGGTGCTCTAAGCAGAAGGCTTAAGTGAAGGAGGATCAATTGTCACCCAAACTTCTTGAGAGGTATCTAGGGGGAAAGAAACGTTGATGAGCCAACCAAAAGGTAGTTGATCAAGTATACTAATTGGAACACCTCTCTGAATAGGGTATCTCCACCATCATGGGCCAATGGCATAATTCCAATAAGTCAATGGTGGACTCCAACCTCCCCACTGAGGATAAGGATTGAGAATAAGTATTGGTTGTGAGAGTGACTTCATCAGTGCTTAGATGTTGAAGGAGGAGAGCCATAGGTGGATGGTTCATGTAGATGATGCTCATAGTGCAAGGAGAAGTCCCCCAATGGTTGATAAACTCCTACAAGTGTTGAATCATGAACACCACCTTATTTATTTGAGCTTGAATCTGCATGAGTGTCAAATAGATAAGAATTACCTTGTCATTAATAGATAACTAAGAAGATATTTATTCATTGTCAAACATAATTGAATTTTCATACTTTCATAATTGAAATAAAACTATTGCTTTGAATAAGTTCTAAAGAGAATAAATATAAACCAAACATTGATCATTATCCCCAAATAAAACCATACTCTAAGAGAATGTCTTTAGGTGGAAAGATTGGAAAATTTTGTAAATTTCTAAGGCTAAGTATAATAAAAATTTGGTAAAGTCCATAAGAGGTGTTTGAAGCACTCAGGTCTTGAACAAGTTGAATACTTGGTTTGATTAATTCTAATGTGTAAAAGGTGATACCTCAGAGGAAGGCCTTGGTAAACTAGATATCAAATAAAGTGAGAGAGCTTAGACTTTAGTTTATAATTCCAAATTCTATTACTTTGGTGTGTCAATTCCTCGGTGAAGAATTTAAACTCTAACACCTATTTAACTTATCCAAAGCTAATCAAAATAGACTCATGATTTAATAAATGACAACTAGAGATTAATTGTCAAATTTATTATCACAGTTCCACCTCTAATCTTTCCACCATGCACTTGGAGGTTGTAGACCCATCTCATGAAACATGAAATTGGGATTCAATTCCTGGATACATAAAATAGTAAGGAATTCTAAGTTGAGTAAATTTTATTTGTATTTAATGAAATCTCATGGAATAAAATCACATGATGAATTCAACTCCTTAATAATATGAATTCCTTTTTAAAAAATCTAAAGATTTTAAACTTGATGTTTTTGCTAAAGGAAGACTACTATTGGTCATTATGGGGGGCACCAAATATTATGATCATTGAAAGAAATACCATTGTGAAAACTATCACTAATCCATCTTAGAAAGGGTTTGATAAGTTCAAAATATTTCTAATTTATTTTGGAAATGAAATAAACTTGAATTCTGACTAGGGTAGTGGTGATCAATAAAGCATGAAATCCATTTTCTTCCAACTAGTCTTACTAGAGGGGGTACCTAAGGAAATGTAATGCCCTTGGAGGGTTTTCTAGACATTAAAACCTTCAATTGTAAAACTACCTATTTAGCACAAAAATCAATATTGTTTCAAGTATTGAATCTTGAACACCACCTTCTTTGTTTGAGCTTGAATCTACATAAGTGTCAAAGAGATAAGAATTACCTTGTCATTAATTTATAACTAAGAAGATAGTTATTCATTGTTAAACATAACTAAATTTTCTTACTTTCAGTGTTCAAATAAAATTATCACTATGAATAAGTTCCAAAGAGAATCAATATAATCCTACCATTGAGCATTATCCCCAAAGTAAACTGTACTCCAAGAGAATGACTTCGAGTGGAAATATTAGAAAAGGTTGCAAATAAAATTCTAAGTAAATTAAAATTTTGGGCAAGTGCATAAGAGGTGTTTAAATAACTTAGGTCTCGAGCAAGTTGAATACTTGGTTTGATAAATTCTAATGTGTAAAAGGTGCTCCCCAAATGGAAGGCCTTGGTAAACCAGACACCAAATAAAGTGAGAGATATTAGAGTTGAGTTTAGAATTCTAAATTTTGTTCCTTTTGGTGAGTCAAGCCCTCGATGAAGAATTGAAATTGCAATGCCTATTTAACTTGTCCAAAGCTAATGAAAATAAACTCACGATTTGATAAATGACAACTAGAGAGTAATTATTAAATTAATTGTCACAGTTCCACATCTAGTCCTTCCACCATGTACATGGAGGTTGTAGAGCCATCTTATGAAGGATTACTTTGAGAATCAATTCCTAGATACACAAAATAGTAAGGAATTCTAAATTGAGTAACATATATTTGTTTTTAATAAAATGCCATGGAATCTAATCACAAATGCTTGGCTATGATATGCATGTTTATTGTGACCATATTCTACTCATGTATCATCATTATAGACTCTTATATTCGCAGTTGTTCCAATGGTTCAAGGAATGCCAGAAGAGATGTAATTTTTGTTCTTTGGTGACAGTATATTGGTAACATGAATAAATGAAAGTAAGAAGATAGATTATGGAACCTTAATGTCCTTTTTTACATGAAGAATATTACATAGTTGTTTCAATCCACAAATTAGACATGGAATGTTGTTTCAATCAAATTAGCGCTCATGACATCCCCATTTAGTCTGAAAAATAAAAAACAATAAATCTAAAATATCACCACCTTACAAGCTACATACCCCTTTGCAATAGTTCCTATAGGTCATGTAAATCCAACCACTACCCTGAATCTGGGTTTGGCATACAATATAGGCCCCCTACTATATAGTATCACATGAAATACCTTGTCATCACCACTCATTGTAACCATCCATTGCACGTTCAAATCTTTCATGACTTACACATTCCTTTATTACCTTACCCTTTCTTCAAGGATTCTAAATATTTTAACTTGATTTAATTGATATATATGTTAATAAAGTACAAGTGATGAAATATTTTAACTTGAGTTGAGGGGTGATGGCAAGGGCCAATGACATGGCATCTAAGGGAATACACTAGAGGGCCCATATCATACTCTAGACCTAGATTAAATGTAGATAGTGGATTTATATGTCATGCATCCATTGTTGTGGGGTCTATAACTTACAATGTGTCGGTATATTTGATTGGTCATTTTATATTGTTAAGTGTTGATTTAACTGTAGTAGGCTCCACATATATTGTGTCGATCAAAGAATCATTATAATGCCACTGATATGGGTACAAGATACTAAATTTATGATATACACACACGCACATAGAGATAGATATTATTCAAAAAAATATATAATATTTTTATAATATATAAAATAGCATAATATATATAAAACAATATAATTTATTATATTATAATATTATTAAATATAATTATATTATATTATCATTTATTATATATATATATATATATAATTATAATTATAAATATAAATATTAATACATAATATATAGTTAATAATTAATAATTATAATATTATTTCTCTACATGTGTATGATCTTATTTCAAAGGGTTGGATCTTAATTGGGCTAATCTACAATTATACCCCTATAGGAGGGGACTTAATTATTATAGCGAGTCTTCAGTGGGTTCCCTAAATCACACTTGCATCTTTCAAATCCATTGCATCTAGAAACTTCCTCATACTTTACGACTAGAAAAAAGTCTAAAAAAGCTAAAACATGGGGTCTCACTGAGTTCATAGAGTGAGTCATGGAACACAATGCAAATGTTACCCTTGACTTCATTGTAACTTGAAATAAGTGAAAAGTGGCCATTCGCGGCATCAAAATCAATGTTTCATAGGAATACATCAATGAAGTGACTGATATGTCATGTGAAGGTACCAAGGCATTTAAGGACCAATCAAAAAAATAAAAGCTGCTTCAACATTTTTTTAAAACAAATGACTTTATGGAGATGGATAAGAAAGGCTTCTCATGGACTGATTTTCCACGCTACTAGCCTAAAATTTATCTTCAAGGCATGCACTACATGATGCTTGAAGGTGAATATATTCTTATATTTTCCCACCAATTTCTATTTTTAAATCACTTCATTGGCTACAAAATTAGTATGACTTTCTTTTTGATAAAGTCCCTTGAAATCACTATTTCACTACATCAAGTGAATGGCTCTAATCCCATCCTCTACCAAGGTTTCATTCTCTTCCTAGTCAAGCATGGCCAATCCCTTCTAGTTGAGAGGTTATCCTTGTGGGTTCCTACTCTAGGGAGGACTCCTAGAAGAACTCTCTGATAGAGGATCCCACCACGATATCCCACTAGCCCTCTAATTGCACCCCCAAAGACAACCTATCCAAGTCCCCTTCTGATAACCCCTCTAGAATTTTTATCCACAAACCTAATCCTATCTCTCTCAATGTGGGTGCCCCAATAGAGACCATCTAGAAATGGAAATCCATTTACTAATGAGATGGAAAGGAACAAATTGTAGGTGGAGAGTTTTAACTCCAAGGTTCAACAAGCAGGGATGGTCCTTGCCAAACTCATTCAGGAATAGATCTTTTTGCATAGACAAGTTGAATACATGGTTTAGTATTTTAATCAGTCTACCCAAACTACCCAATCCCCTACCATTTAGTCACCTAAATCCTTAAGATTCCCCCTCTAGGTTCCCCTAAAGGGGTCCCCCCAATGTAGTCTCCCTTGTAGGTTAAAGAACAAAAGCATCCTCGTATACTCTTCTTTGGTGAAGCTGTTAAAAGCCCCATGTTAGAGAATTTTTAGTGATGTCATGGTGATGTCATATAAGTGTCCTAGTGAGTGGATGAAGTTCTTTGATAGCATAAATAACAATGACAAAGTGTGTAATGTGCTTTCTCTAGTGTTCCTTATGTTGGCTTGGTTGATCTTTAGTTTTGGCATGATTAGAAATGTTCAAGGATGAGTATGATGATTGAAGCATGTAAAAGAGGTCCTTAAGATATTATATATGATTTGAGTACTTGTGTGCATAAGTGGAATTCATCTAGTTGATCATAGTTTTTCATCTAGATAGTTTGGGTCTAGTAGTAGAAAATCTAAGTAGGCAATTTGATGACATCACCATTACCACGTAGAAGTGAGTCAAGGGGAGTTGGTCATATGGTTGTGATCACATTATCCCTAGTTTTTATGTATCAGATCTCAAGTCATGCATAGAAGTGAAATAAAATATACGAGGGTGCAAATTTGGCTTCTTAGTTAGAATTTATTGTTTTCCCATACTTAGCCAAATTTTCAAAGTGGCGAAAAAGACTGAGTAAGCATTTTAATGATGGTAGATCTCGCACATGTGGATGTTTCAAGAAAAGGTGATTATATAAGTTTGTTTATTTTTATGCTTAGTTTATTTTCACCAATTTTTATATCATGTGATTAATCATGTCAAAATATATGCTTATGCAAAGTTAGGCTCCTAGGTAATTTGACTATGTTTTTCCATGGCCAATTTTTCAACATAGCAAGAAGAGCTGAGTGAGAATTTTGATGGTGTTATATCTTGCATGTGTGAAGGTTTCAAGAGAAAATGATAATATGGGTTTGTTTAGTTTTGAGCATATATATTTTGTGCTAAATTTAAGATCATGCACTGAAGTGTGGCAAAAGTTATGCATGCTCAAATTTGGCCTCTCAGTCATGGTTTTGACATGATTGGCTCTATGATAGAATATTTTGAGAAGTCATTTTAATGACGTTGTATCTCACATGTATAAAGGTTTTAAGAGTAGTTTTTTATATAGATAGATTCTCCTTTGAAATGTGATCATGAGGTCCAAATTGGAGATCATGTGTCAAAGCACAGAAGTTGTTATTTAGGCCTAAAATAGGCTTTCAAGGTATATTGTGATTGATCTACATAGTCAATTTGCTTGATGTTAAAGATCTGGACCTAGTGGAGATCCAATAGCTCACATGATTTTTTATAGTGAAGATCTATCATGCATGTAAGATTTAAATAGGTTAATGTGATAGCTATCTAGCAGAATTGAAGTTTAGAACCAAATGAAGATCCAATAGTGCTTGAGAAATTGTAAAATAATGATCTAACAATGCATGTTGATCAAGATGAAAAGAAGTGCATGATGTTTAACATTTGAACAAAGGTACAGGAAATGATCCAATGGTGAGTGGGTGTTCACGCATATTGATTGAAAGATGTATGGTGCTTGATAATGACTTGACTAATCCATGAAGATCGACGAAGTGTGTGAAGTCAAATTTTAAAGGGTGCATGAGATGAGGTTAAAGTGACAAAGGTTTAATGCTTGAGTATTGATGCCTATACATTAAAGTTCAGATAATATTGATGGTGCATGTTTGATATGAGATGTAAGGACATGAGATGTAAGCATTGTGTTCAAGGTTTAACTGTGACCATTATCATTTAAATATTTGAATTTTACAAAGGGAAAACTAATGCCTGGTCTTTGGGCCTTAACTTTTGATCTAGACAAAATTTTCTCATGTAGTAAAAATAAAGTGGTAGAGGACTTCAAAGCACATTTTTAAATATGTATTATAAGATCTAAAAGTGTGTATAGACAAATATATTGAGTTCCAAAATTGATTATGTTTTCATATATGTTGTGTAAGTGACCCAAGAAGGATATTCAAGCTTATGTAGATGTTGTTTTGATCTTTCATGGTGAATTGGTAAGTGGGGAGTGTTTTATAATCCATGAGGATGACTTATGAGGATTTTAGAGGTGTTATTAATCTATCTTAAGTATGAACAATGTTTAAGAAATTGAGAGTGTGTTTGATAATGGTCTTCTTGTGTATAAGGTCTTTATTTGAGTTGTTTGAGCATACGGAGAGGTAAGCTAAGATCACTGTGATATTTTGAGGGTGTCTTAGGGGATATAAGGAGTGGACATATGTATTTTTAAATGATCAATTGTTCTTAATTTGCTTTGATATGTATCAAAGAGCTGTAGGACATCTATAGGACCTAAAATTATGACCCATATGAGATGTCTTAAGGGTGAAGGCATGTATTGTGGAAAACAAGGATTATTATGGAATTGATAATTAATAATTGCTATATATATATATATATATATATATATATATATATATATATATATATATATATATATATATATATATATAGTGGAAGAAAATTGTGTTGGGTTCTAGACTTTAAGTGTGAGAATATGGAGAGATTTGTTAGAGGTTTATGTGTGTGGTTTGTGGAGCGAAGGATAGGTAGTGTGCCTATTGGTGGAATCAATGAACATAATAGTTGGTTGATTATGTGTATGACATATAGGTCATGTTTCTAATGTCAAGATAGTGTTTTTATAGTGTGTGGATATGCTAAGACTTTTGTGTGTGTAGATGAGGACAATTTGAGTGAAGAAAGAGAGAGATTATGACATGATTATGTGAGAGGCATGTTTGAGAGAGAGAGAGAGAGAGTTTTGTGTAGTTGTCAGATAATTTAGAGATCCATAATTAGGTGTTGAAGACATCAGTCTTAAGGTGGAAGTTTTCTTAACAAAGGTAGGTCTAAAGGAGTTGGTCTTCTTTAGGGGTAGTTGCTCCTTGTAAAATAGATATTTTAGTAAAGGTAGGTGGTCTAAAGGAGTTGATCATCTTAGGGGCAAGTGTTCCTTATGTAAAAAGTATTTCAATAAATACCTTTGGTCAAGAGGACATGATCAAGGTTTTCTAGTCTAAAGGAGTTGATTAGTCTCTTATTTTTTCGCATCTTATATGATAGCAGTCCATGTGTTTGCAGGATTGAGAGTGGGTTTTATTTCCCAAGAGGGTTTCCCATGTAGATCTTGTGTTATGTATGTGATACTACATTATGTTTATTTTTCACTACTATTAATGATTTGTATGCTTCATAAATTCATGTGTTGAATTCTTAAGCATTCACAAGGGTTTGGAAATGAAATTGGATTGTTTGACAACACTGATTCACCCCCCCCTTAGTGGATTGTACCTATAATAATTAGTATCAGAATGAGGTCCTTTGGTAAAATCTTGACATCTTAAAGGTGATCCAAGGTATAATGGCTAGTCAGAATGTGTGAGGTAGTTTCTCTACTAAGCAAGCACCGATGTTTAATAGATTCAATTATTCATTTTAGAGTGCTAGGATGAAGACATACATTATGCCCCTAGCATTTGATGTATGGAAGTTTGTTCTGGATGGTTATGTTGCTCATGTTATTCCTCTATCTAGTGATATAGACAAGAATCTATTTGGGAACAACTCTAAGGCAATGAATGCCATCACTTATGGTCTTACAAAAATTGAGTTTACCAAAGTAATTCATTGCACATCTACCAAGGAAATATGGGATAAATTAAAGACTATTTTTGAATAATATTCAAAGGTGAAGCTTTCTAAATTATAGACTCATAGAAGGCAATTTGAAAGTCTCAAGATGAACAAAGAAGATACTATGGCATCCTTTATACAAAGAGTTGATGAGGTTATGAACATCATCAGATGACTTGAGAGAATCTTGAAGAGACTATGGTTGTTTAAAAGGTATTAAGGTCTGTATTCCCCAAGCTTGATCCAAAAGTATCTTCTATAGAAGAGAGTCATGACCTGACTTAGTTAAATATGGATCAATTACATGGCACCCTTACTGCTTCTAAAATGAGGAAGAATGATGATATATCTCCAAATAAGGAAGCAACATTCAAGACTAAAATACAAACAAAGAAGAAGTTCTATGGTAAGAAACTCAAGGAGGATGGCATTCCTGATATTGATGAAGATGAACTGATTTCTTTGATTTCAATGAAATTAGGAACATGTTCAGGCAAGTATAAAGGTAGTTTATCCCTCAAATGCTTCAATTATGGTGAGATAGGACATTTTTCTATGATAATGATGATGATGAAGAGCATGATCAAGGTCATGATGATGACAAGAGATCTTTTAGGTCATGATGATGAAGTTCCCTCATAAGCATAAGAAGGATGATGATAAAGAGCATGATCAAGGTCATGGTGATGGCAAGAGATCTTTTAGGCCCAATAAAATAAAAATTGGGTTCAAAAAGTTTGATAATAAGAACAAGTACTTCAAGGACATGAAGAGCTATATACCGAAAAAAATTGTGGCTCAATAGATGAGAGTGAAAATAGTGACTCATAATATGATCATAAATATGATGGTTCTATTAAATATGAAACTCTGTTCATGGATGAGAAAGGAAGTTGCTCACACCAAAAGGTGTCTCCTTGGAGTGATTTAGATGATGATGATGATGATGATGATGAATATGATGATGATGATGATGAGGTGGACTATGAGACTGCATTGATAAATGCTCATGAAGAACTGAAATTTGAAAAGAAGATCAATAAGAAGATGAAATCTAAAATCAAGGATTTTGAGGAGCAAGTCAATGTGTTTGAAGCAATAATGGATGAAGATTCTAATTAGCATGAAGATGTGATCAAACATCTCAGTTTTCAATTGGAAATCATGTCTACAAGATTAAAAGCTAAAGAATATGAATGTGGAAGGTATATAATTGAAAATGAATCATTGAAATTTGAGTTAAAGAAGGTATATATTAAGGTTATGTCATTTGTGAGATTTTAAAAGAGCTCAAGTGATCTAGACAATATTTTGAATGATCAAAATCATGCAAGTGATAAGACTGGTCTTGGATACGAAGAAAAAACAAAGACTGCAAACTCAAGACAAGATGAAGACTAATGTGAACAAAGATAATCAACCTTTGAATACAAATCATTAGATAAAGAATGAAGGTGTTATAAAATGAATATAAAATAAATTAGACAACCAAATTCCATGAGGTATAAAAATTTCAATGGTTACTACTATACTTATAATCAGTTTGGGCATAGAGCTAAGGAATGTAGAAAACTTGTTAAGAATGAATTTGATTGGAACTATAATAAGGGTCATCAGTCAAAAGATATAAGTAAAGATGAGTGCCTCAACTATAATGATGTTGGACACTTTGAAAATTGTTGTCCATTTAAGGCAAGACAAGCTGAGTTTCCTTTAAGAGATATTGAGTGCTACAGTTGTTATGAACTAGGACACATTGAAAGATATTGTCCAAATCTAGAAAGGTAGAAATATCTTTTAGAAAAAAATATGGTGTGATTCAACGGTTAATACAGAGGTCATATTGTTAGATTTTGTAAGAAAAGGCCTAAAAGATATAATAGATTTTATCAGGCTCCTCAAGTGCAATAAAGAGGAGAAGTTAATGCATGGAAACCAAAGGTGGTATGTAGGAATTATGATGAGGTTGTAAGTCTAAGTAATATGTTTGATATAGTGAAGAATGATTCTAAAGTTGAAGATCCACAAGAGGTCTCATTGTCTACTCATATGGAGAATGAAGAGACTAAGCTCAAGTAGAAGACCAAGGTGTTGGTTGAAGCTATTTCTAAAGTATGTATGGATCCAAGTAAACATCCTACTATTTTTGAACAAATGCCTAGTGATGAGAATCCAAGCTGCAAGGAAGATTATTCAGTTGAAGAGGTATGCCATGAATCTATGTTGTCTCCATGTATTGATAATCCAATCATAGAAGAAAAGGAGAATGTTATAGTAGTTGAGGAAGTTATTTCTCTAAAGTCAAAGAAGAAGAAGAAGAAGAAGAAGAAGAAGAAGAAAAAGAAAAAGAACTATAAGTATCATCTGAGTAAGGATAAAGATGAATATGAGGAGTTGTATTTGTTTTAAATCATTGAAATATAGAGGGTGTCTCTATATATGCTTCTTAATAGACTCCTTTCAAGTGGAGAACCAAGTGCTATGATGTTTTTTTTTATAGTTGGAATAGTCTGTAGGGTCAGATTAAAGGTTCCTAGATGAAAAAGGAGGATTTATGATTTGTCAAGGTAATATTTTTGCATAGAAATGTGTGTTGACCTTATTCTAGTATGCTCCAAGTGGTTTTATTATTTGAAGGTATGATTCAAGTCAAATTGAAGAATTTTTTTTGCTTTTGAGTTTCCTAGTTTATGTTTATGAGTATGCAAATCCTAAAATGGGTTATAGGAAGTCAAGGTTCTCAATGGTGTAGAAGCTCAAATATTAGTCTAGAAGTTTATAATGGATGTCTTCATGTCTATAAGAAGTTTTAGAGTTGTGTGTTGACTATAAGGAGGTTTTTTGCCCTTGTTTATTTTGAGATTATAGGGTTTTAGGCTATATTAGGAAAATTGTCTACCTTGTGAATTGAGGTATGTGTCTCCTTAATATGTTGAATCGGCCAAATGGGTATTCAAATCAAGATTCATAGAGATTTGAAGTTTTTTGGTTCTCAAGTTATTCTTTTTTATGTCAATATGTAGGGCTAATTGGCTTGTAGGTTTGTGAAGGAAGTGTGTTTCAGAGGATGATCTTAGTAAAAAAAATTAGTGTCCTTAGGGGTACATATGAGAGTGCTCTAGATATGAAGCTTCAATGCCTAAAGATATGTCTACTGAAATTTGTGGGCTCTACAAGTTCTAGGTAGGGATACAAGGAGTCTAGATAGGAAGAGTCTTAAAGATGTGCCTTTTGTTTAGTTTCTCCAAAAGAGCAAGGTATGTGCATTTCAAGGTGAGATATCAAGATGGTTTAGTTCATGTTTCCTATTTGGTGAATGTTATGATGTTTTGTTAATGGTCATGGAATTATCCTAAGAGAGAAGGTTGGTAAGCCTATGTGGTGGTTATTCATGGTGTATGGAGATTTGAAGATGCTCAAATGGTGTAATGTCTTAAATATATTATGGGGAGTCCCTCTCAGATGTTACTTGGTAAGATACATCAATTGTTAATATTTTGTGTGCTATTTCTTCATTGGTTACAGTGCTTGGTTGAAGAAAGTGTTAGCATGGAACAAGAGGATGTTGTCAAGGCAAGTTGAAGTAGTCTCAAGGTAAGGAGGAATTTGTAATATCTTTATAATATGGTCTAATATTAATTGGTAGTATTTATAGGTCCTCATAATCAGTTGGTGACCACTTTGTCATTGTATCAAAGGGGGATAACGTACCTATTGTGGGAGTACTTGAAGAGAGAGAAGGTGAGCTATATATTACTATATATGATGTTTCTTGACATCAATGAAAAATAGAGAGATTGTTGGATAATTTTTATTGATTTTATGGTGTTGTCATGGAGTTGTCCTAGTGAGTAGATGAAGTGATTTGATAGACTAAAGTAACAATGACAAAGTGTGCAATGTGCTTGTTA
Organism: Torreya grandis; assembly: GCA_037957365.1. NCBI lineage: Eukaryota > Viridiplantae > Streptophyta > Pinopsida > Cupressales > Taxaceae > Torreya > Torreya grandis. The sequence goes on from JARHVA010000117.1 coordinate 5,792,581, forward strand.
TAGTGTGCCTTATGTTGGCTTGGTTGATCTTCAATTTTGGCATGATTATAGATGTTTAGGGATGAGTATGATAATTAGAGCATGTGAAATAGGTCCCTAATATGTTATCTTTGATTTTATTACTTATGTGTATAAGTGGAATTCATCTAGTTGATCATAATTTTTCATATAGACAGTTCGGGTCTAGTGGTAGAAAATTTGAGTAGGCAATTTTATGACATCATCATTGCCACGTGAAAGTTAGTAAAGGGGAGTTGGTCATATGGTTGTGATCACATTAGTATTTAGTTGTTATGCACCATATCTCAATTCATACATCAAATCATGGTCAAAGATATGAGAGTGAAAATTTATCTTCTCAGTCAGAATTCATTGTATTCCCATACTTAACCAACTTTGCAAAGTGGTAGGAAAGAGTTGAGTAAGTAGTTTGATGATGGTAAATCTTTAACATGTAGATGTTTCAAGATAAGGTGATCATATGGGTTTGTTTAATTTTATGTCTAGTTTATTTTTTCTAATTTTTAGATCATGTGATGGAGCATGTCAAAATATATGCTTATGCAAAGTTGGACTCCTAGGTAGTTTGACTATGTTTTTCATAGACAATTTTGCAATATGGCGAAAAGCGCTGAGTGAGAATTTTGATGGTGTTATATATTTCACATGTGAAGGTGTTAATAAAAACTAATCATATTGATTTATTTAGTTTTGAGAATAGATGTTTTGTACTAAATTTGAGATCATGCACTAAGCATGGCAAAAATTATGCATGCTTAAAGTTGGCCTCTCAGGTAGTGTTTTGACCTGATTGGCCCTATGACAAAAGATTTTAAAAAGACATTTTAATGACGTTGTATCTCACACATATGAAAGTTTAAGGATCAATTTATTATATGGATAGATTTCCCTTTGAAAGGTGATCATGAGGTCCAAATTTCAGATCATGCATCAAAGTGCAAAAGAAGCTATTAAGGTCCAAAATAGTCTTTCCAAGCATATTGCAGTTGGTCCCCATAGTCAATTTTCTTGATGCTAAAAATATGGACCCATTGGAGATATAAGGTCTCATGGAGTTCATATAGTGAATATCTACGACATGCATAAGAGACAAATGGGTCAATGTGATGACTATTTAGTAGAGTTAAAGTTCAGAACTAAATGAAGATCCAACAATGCACAAATGATTGTACAGGAATGATCTAATGATGTGTGTTGATTGAGATGGAAATAAGTATATGATGTTAAACATGTAAAAAAAGGTATATGATAAGGATCTAATGGCTAATGGGTGTTCATATAGATTGATTTAACGATGCATGGTGCTTGATAAGGACATGACTAATCTGTAGAGATCAATGGAGCATGTGAAGTCAAAGTTTCTAGGATGCACAAGATGAGGTCAAAGTGACAGAGGTTTAATGCTTAAAAATTAGTGCTTATGGATTAAAGTTTAGATAGGATCAATGGTCTAAGTTTTATTTGATCTATTAGATCATGATGTAAGCATTGTGTTCGAGGTTGACTGTAACCATTGCCAGTTAAATATTTGAATTTTATAAAGGGAAAACTAGTGTCTCGTATGTAGGCCATAAATTTTGATCTAGATAGAATTTTCTCATGTAGTTACAAGAAAAATGGTAAAGTATTCAAAGGTGCATCTGAAAATATGGATTAGAATATCTGAAAGTGTGTATAAATAAAGATATTGAGCTCCAAAGTTGATTGTGTTTTTGTATATGTTCTACAAGTGACCCAAGAAGGATATTTGAGCTTATGTAGATGCTATTTCTATGTTTCATATTAAATTGGATATTGAAGAGTGTTGCAGACTCCATCAAGATGCTCTCTGAGGCTTTTGGAGGTGTGATCAATCTATATTAAGTATAAACAATGTTTATGAATTTGATTGTATGTTTAATAATGGTGTTCTTGTGTATAAGGTCTCTGTTTGAGTTGTTCGAGCATAAACATATGTAAGCTACGATTACTATGATATTTTAAGGATGTCTCAGGGGATATAAGGAGTGGACCTATGTATTTATAAATGTTCCCATGTTCTTAATTTTCTTAGAGATGTATCAAAGAGCCAAATGGACCTCCATAGAACCTAAAAGTAACTTAGGCCTATTTTTGAAAGGGTACTATGCTTAAGTTTGACCCATATGATATGCCTTAAGGGTGAAGGTGTGTATTGTGGCTGACAAGGATTATTATGGACTTGATAATTCATGATTTATCTATATATAGTGGATCCAAATGTTTTGGGTTCTAGACTTTAAGTGTGAGATTGTGGAGAGATTTATGCGAGGTTATGTATGTGGTTTATGGAGCGAAGGATAGGTGGTGTGCATATTAGTAGAATCAATGATTAGAACATTTGGTTGACTATGTGTATGACCTATAAGTCATGTTTCTAATGTCAAGATAGTATTATTATAGTGTGTGGATATGCAAAGAAGTCCAAGTGTGCAGATGAGGATAGTTTGAGTGAAGAAAAAGAGAGATTATGACATGCCTATATGAGAGGCCTATTTTGTGTGTGTGTGTGTGTGTGTGTGTGTGTGTGTGTGTGTGTGTGTGTGTGTGTGTGTGTGTGTGTGTGTGTGTGTGTGTGTGTGTGTGTGTGTGTGAGAGAGAGAGAGAGAGAGAGAGAGAGAGAGAGTTTTGTATAGTTATCAGATAATCTAAAGATTCATCATCAGGTGTTGAAGACATCAGTCCTAAGGTGGAAGTGTTATTATCAAAGGAGGTTATAAAGGAGTTGGTCTTCCTTAGGTGTAGTTTCTCTTTTTAAAATAGTTGTTTTATAAAAGGTATGTTTTCTAAAGGAGTTGATCATCTTAGGGGCAGGTAATTCTTATAGAATAGATGTTTTACTGAATACCATTGGTCAGGAGGATATGATCAAGATTTGTTGTTCTAAAAGATTTTATCAATCTCATGTTTTTTATTATCTTATAGGATAGTAGTCCATGTGTTTTCAAGTTTGAGAGTGGGTTTTATTCCCTAAGAGAGTTTCCCACATAGATCTTGTGTTGTGTATGTGATCTTGCATTATGTTTATTGTTCACTATTATGAATGATTTGTATGCTTCATAAATACTTGTGTTGAATTCTTAAGTATTCACAAGAGTTTGGAAATTGAATTCAATTATTTTTCATCATTGATTCACCCCCTCTCTTAGTGGATTTTACCTCTAACACCCTGGAAACCACACTCAGACAAAGGTTTATAAGATAAAATAGATCATCTCGATGAAGATTCTTAAAGATGTTGAAGACCCACCAGAGGTACTTTCCTCCTATGTTTCTTTTTCGTTTCTTATTTTTTTGGTTCTCCGTTTAGTCCCATAGCTTTTATTGTTTTGGTTACTCGACTTTGTTTTGGCTTGTTAAACTTTTTGTACTACACTTTGGTGGTTCTAGGATCCTTGTAAAACATGGTTTTTACCTTATCAAATAAAAAATAATTATTATAAATTAAATATTATTTATATGCTATTATTTTATATATTATTAAATATTAATATTATAAAAACAATTCTATTTATTCCCTGTAATGGATGTTTTTTTTGTTTTTTAAAGTAAATGTATATAATAAATTATTTTTATTTCATACTAAAATGCTAAAGCTTGTGAGTAATATATAATATTTTTAAGTTACATAGGTTAAAAATAATGTGATATTTAGAGATATTGAATTTAATGTTTTCCATCATGAGACCATATTCTACATGAAATCTAAAATATTTGACAAATATGCATTGCTTTGTTGTGTGGTGTGTTGGCTATTCATATGGGAAACAAATTTAATCTTTCACTTGTCGATAGTCTCACTCCCCCATCAACTAATACTCTTATAACCCTATCACATGGCCACCAAATTCATCTATTATTTCAACAATAGAATATATAAAAAAATTAATGATATATATATATATATATATATATATATATATATAATACTACCATAAATATTGAATATAGCTAGATTGTTATTTTTGATACATTGTGTCTATTGTGTATGGCATTTATAACATAAATTCATCCAAGTATACAACTCTAAAATTAATTAAATGATAAATTGAAAGCCTTTTCCAATGAAACCACAAGCACTACCAATTTTGGGTACTCTGTTGGCCCTGGGTACAAATTCACACTATTATCTTCGTACTCTTTACAAGTGCTTCTATGGTCTGATTTATCTCAAATAATGTACCACCCCAATTGTTATAGCTTTCTCTATGGACATTGTAACTATCATTCCAAATAACATAAGTACTAAAAGAGATGATAGTTTTTTTTGATAAGATAAGTTTCATAAAGTGAAAGAGTGTAAATTGATAATTGTACCTCACTCTAAACCCATCACCACTAACCTTATCTAATGGTGTGTGTGTGTGTGTGTGTGTGTGTGTGTGTGTGTGTGTACATATACATACATACACACATACATACATAGATACATAGATACATACATATGTACATACACACATGTGTGTATGTATACACACACATACACACACACACACACACACACACACACACACACACACACACACACACACACACACACACACACACACACACACACAATTATGATGATTTGATAATGAATTATGGTGTTATAGACTTTCATGTTGTATTATGATGATTAGGATGTATATGATTCATTTATTGATGTTTTATGACTATTATCATGCTCATGCCTTCTAACTTCTATGTCAACATTCTTAGCTTATTATGATGTCATGATTCTAGAGTAGGATGTGAGTAGCATGTTAGATATTCATATGTAGTATTGATTAGATGATGTAGAAGATTGATGTGATGCCATGTCTATTAATGAAATTTATATGGATGATTATTTGTTATCTTGGGATGATATTGATGTATATGAGCCAATCTATTAGTATATGATGAGTGGATAGGAGTGTATGATGTTTTAGGTTGTTATGTTGATTAATATTGAGCTATATATTTTGAACAATCCTTTTTAATGTATCACTAGGTAAAATTCCCCATGATATATATAACCATGATGACTTATTTCAAATTATTCATATTGGATTGACACCAAATGAAAATTAGTAAAAATATAATGCAAAAATAACCTTTATCATGATGTACCAGTGGTATGATAGACCAAGTTGAAACCTTTGTATTATGATATTGCACAAACATAAGACAATACAAAATATAAAGATAAAAAGAGAGATAATAAGGATTTGATAGTAACATTATTGACAAGGATAACCAACTATACATAAAGAGACAAACATTTTATTAAAGAAAAATAATGAATAAGTAAAGATACATTAAAATAAATCATAGGAAAAATATCACAGAGTGAAGAGATGGGTACATACATGCATAGTGATGATGATCGTGATGACTTAGCCTTTGTCATGAAAAAAACCCTAGAATGGGGAATGAGTGAATCATGATTCAAATTTACCTTATTTATTCTTTCCCCTAGGCAATGATAAATATCATAGGATGATAACCTATAATGAATTATTGAATAATGACTTGGTATAGGGATCATAAGACTTAGGATAAGATAATAGGGGAGATGAAATGTTGGGATGTGGGAATATACATGTATTTATAACATTGAGGGAAAATATACACAAACTAGAAACTTGGAAAAGGGGATCCATTATCGATAGTCAAGAAGGTAAGACCGACAATAAATAAGGTCGTATGGTGAATAATGATGAAGGATATTGGAGTGAAAAGGAAGATCAAGATAAAATCTTCAAGGTTATTATTTCCTACTCCCTTTATTCTTGTGGCTTCTTCTTTGATAGGGGTGCTACTGACTATGTTGGTTTGATATGCCAAATTTTTTCTATCTTCTTGAAAGTTTTCCAAAGCACATTTACATACACAATCTAGACAAAAGTCAAATATGGGGAGAGTGGATGAGAGACATGATAGGATATATTAAATGAGATAGAAAGAGGATGATGGGATATGATGGATGTATTTCCCCCTAATATATGAGGTTCATAAAAATAATGTTTGTAGACAAGATGCCAAGGGTCATCAATCCCCTTCATTTAACAATGTTGATCTAGGGTTGGTGTCTGATGTCAATATGCAATATGAGAAAGATATATTTGTAAAATGGTCCCTTCTAACACACTCCACACTTGTAGAAATTGAAAAACACTCTTGCACAAATTAAATCACACATGAATGAAAATAAATCACACTTGCAGGAAAGTAAATTGTTGAATTGAAAATAAATGATAAACAAATAAAACACCTATAGGTTCATAACAAAATATAAAAATGAATAGTTGTAGACATGAAATTAAATAATATTTTACAACAAAATGATAATTATAGAACAAAGAATTAAATTAAAAAACATTGAGCATCTTCTTTAGAATGAGTGGCTAGCTCATTCCTTAGAAGAGGAGTTATTTATAACACAAGATTTGGAATAGACTAATTAGAATGATGGAGAGAAAAACATATTGATTGATTATATTTTGGTGTGGGAGGTTGCATTTACAATCTCATACTTCTAACCAACACCTTATAACAACCTAGATATTCTAGCCTATCTCAATCTCCACAAAATATGGAGAGAGTGATATTTGTTGAAATGAAATTATACAAATTTATATTTAGATACAATCTATAAATGGAAAGTCTATATATAGAAATACTCTAAATGGAAAACATTCTTGTGATAGCTATAAATGATCATGATCATCATAGACTAGACCAATAATAATTAGAATGTCTTATAAACATTTTCCAAATGAGTCTATAATAGCTTTGTCACAGTCCGTAATAAGCATGTTGAAGTTCATAGCAAGCCTATCAAAGTTTGTATCAAGTTTATCAAGTCCGTAGCAAGCCTGATGAGGCCTGTAGCAAGTCTGATGAAGCCTGTAGCTCCCCTGTGTAAGTCTATAGATATAGACTAGGTGAGTTTGTATCAATTTTTATGAAGTCCATATCTTTCCCATGGAAGTTCGTATTTGAGATTAGGTGGGTCTATAGCTACTAGGTGAGTTCGTAGCTGCAAACTAGGTGAGTTTGTATCTATTGGTCGAGTCTATAGCTGGGTCTAGAATGGACTGGGTGAGTCTTTAGCTTGGCCAAAATGCTAGATCTTCTTTAGGAGATATTGTATAATACTTCAAAACTACTCCAACATTGTTTTTGAATGGTTACTCTCATACTTAGAATCATTTCTAGCTTACTATGGATTGCATATGCACATATTGACATCTTTTTCTTGATAATAATTATAAATCGCTAACAAAGAGATAATAATGAATTCTAGAGAAATAACCATGATATATAATTTCTATTATATTATAAATAAATTATAAGTTCAAAAACTACACTTAGATATACTTCCTATGCAATGAAAAAAGATGTTATTTCATGGATATAATGAGCCATTTTTGGGGCTCATCACAAGGTATATCGTGAGTGACACTAGAGATCAATTTTCATTAACATGTTTATCCAAGGTGGTAGATAACTAGTTTTCCTAATTAGACAAAAGTTTTTTTTTTAAAAATAGGACTATGTTTAGTGATGGGATAGAAATAACATTTGATTATAAAACCTTCTCAGATGCATGATGTTCATCAGTTCTTCTATTTCCTTACTATCATGAGTAGCTAGCTTATAAGCTCTTGAATCGGATTCAGTGATGATGACATAAGGTCGCACCCATTTAGTCTTTAATTTTCCGTTATTTTCATGATTTTCATTGTATACCTAATATTATCCTATTGTTAATATGTTTAAAATATATTATGCATATAGGGGACATTTGTTATTGATATTGCAGTGTTTATATCTTATGTTCATATGGAGGCGTACTACCTTAGTGTTATATCACTAACATATTTTCCCATATGGGGTATATTAATAATGTGTTTATATCATGTACTAAAACTTATATATAACACATGCTTCCAAGATGAAATCTTTCTACATTATACATTATTGGTTTTATATCATATATTACATATGATGTGTGTAGTTACTTTATTTTGACATAAGTGATTCACAAGTCCATCCCACATCTGAAAATGGGGTCTACATTACACTCATTATATTCATCCAGCTTTCAATCATTTAGAATATATTTCTCTCCCATATATGGGTATTCAATTTTCACTTACTCCTATATGTATCTAGGGCCCAACTCCTATTCCCACTACTAGATATATTCAAGATATTTGTTATCCTTTATTTTTTTGGTACTAAAAATATTATTTTAGTGTCATATTTTATCTCTATAAAAATCGCTCATAAATTATTGAAATATTTAATCCACATTCATAAGCATATATGTGATATCATGGGAACATCCTCATATCTTTAGTAAAAAATGGTGTATCATTTTCGATTTTATTTCTAGACTTTATCATACTATTATTATCAAAACTTATCCATGTGTAAATTTACTTATAGAATTCATAAGTACATTTGATTTTTTACCCATATCATTATTATTTTACTTTAATATGTATGGACATGAAAATCAAAATGGGGCTCTATCTAGACACTTATGAATGAACCCTATGCATTTATTAGTTGTTAAATTGTATTATTCTAGTGTATCCTTATTTTTCTTAGTTATTGGTCCAAATTAATTGTTATTGGTATGTTTGTTTCATTTTCATTATGTGCCTCTCTTTCTTATTCCTCCCCTTCTTATCTTTTCCCCTATCTCCCATCTTGTTTCTAGCACCCCCTTAGAAAGTATAGAGTACATGTTGGGAGACTTAGGTTTTTTTTTTGTTGGGGTACCTTAGGGATTTTTGGTCCCATATTGTCTTATTTTTGAACATTTGATGTCGGTATGTGTTCCAATGGGGTCCTAATTAAAATCCAATAGCTTTATAAAGACATAATTTTATTAGTGCATTTTGGCATCTAGTGAGAAATTCTAAAAGAGAGTAGTATTTTAATTTCAGAATCATATATAGATATTTCTCAAGAATTGTAGATAAATTAAGAAATTGCATATAGAGAATTCATTGTAGTATTGAAGTTCATAATAGTAAAAAATTAATTCATATTGGCTTTCTTGGATGAAGCATTATTAAATTTATTGGTGTGTTGTTTTTAATATTGTACATTTTTTTAGGATATGATAAGTATATGGTACTTAAAAGCCTTTAGAATATTAAATATAAGCCCCATAAATTTCTTTATCACTTTCATCTTCCATTTTGGGTTTGTAGAATAACTAGAATTCTCTAGTGATTGGCACCAATTTTAAGAAATCTAAGCATTATTTTTTATATCCCTAAATGTGACAAACATAGTCTTCAATTTTTTTTGCTTATTCCTAACACTTATAATAGCTATAATTTATATAGTTTTGGTTCCCAGAAATGGAACTTGATAATTTATAAAGTGACCAGTCTGACTCCATAGCCCATACTCCTAGTCAAAGGAAAAATCTGCCTCATATACAAAAAATGTCAAAACATTAGGGAAACCTAGAGGTTATAAAATCAACACCAAAATATAGGTCATATGTTTTTAGGCCAAGGCTAAAGACCCAAATGGAGGAGGAGGTAGATCATCTTTGGGACACTAGGTGCTCTAAGCAGAAGGCTTAGGTGAAGGAGGATCAAGTGTCACCCAAACTTCTTGAGAGGTAACTAGAGGGAAAGAAACATTGGTGAGCCAACCAAAAGGTAGTTGATCAAGTATACTAATTGGAACACCTCTCTAAATAGGGTATCTCCACCATCATGGGCCAATGGCATAATTCCAACAAGTCAATGGTGGACTCCAACCTCCCCATTGAGGATAAGGACTGAGAATAAGTATTGGTTGTGAGAGTGACTTCATTAGTGCTTGGATGTTGAAGGAGGAGAGCCATAGGTGGATGGTTCATGTAGATGATGCTCATAGTGCAAGGAGAAGTCCCCCAATGGTTGATAAACTCCTACAAATGTTATATCATGAACACCACCTTATTTATTTGAGCTTGAATCTGCATGAGTGTCAAATAGATAAGAATTACCTTGTCATTAATAGATAACTAAGAAGATATTTATTCATTGTCAAACATAATTGAATTTTCATACTTTCATAATTGAAATAAAACTATTGCTTTGAATAAGTTCTAAAGAGAATCAGTATAAACCAAACTTTGATCATTATCCCCAAATAAAACCATACTCTAAGAGAATGTCTTTAGGTGGAAAGATTGGAAAAGTTTGTAAATTTCTAAGGCTAAGTATAATGAAAAATTGGTAAAGTCCATAAGAGGTGTTTGAAGCACTCAGGTCTTGAACAAGTTAAATACTTGGTTTGATGAATTCCAATGTGTAAAAGGTGATACCTAAGAGGAGAGCCTTGGTAAACCAGATACCAAATAAAGTGAGAGAGCTTAGACCTTAGTTTAGAATTCCAAATTCTATTACTCTAGTGTGTGAAGCCCTCGGTGAAGAATTTAAATTCTAGCACCTATTTAACTTATCCAAAGCTAATCAAAATAGACTCATGATTTGATAAATGACAACTAGAGAGTAATTGTCAAATTTATTGTCACAGTTCTACCTCTAATCCTTCCACCATGCACTTGGAGGTTGTAGATCCATCTCATGAAGCATGAAATTGGGATTCAATTCCTGGATACATAAAATAGTAAGGAATTTTAATTTGAGTAACTTTTATTTGTATTTAATTAAATCTCATGGAATCAAATCACATGATGAAGTCAACTCCTTAATAATATGAATTCTCTTTTTAAAAAATCTAAAGATTTTAAACTTGATGTTTCTGCTAAAGGAAGACTAGTATTGCTCATTATGGGGGGCACCAAATATTATGATCATTGAAAGAAATACCATTGTGAAAACTATCACTAATCCATCTTACAAAGGGTTTGATAGGTTCAAAAGATTTCCAAATTATTTTGGCAATGAAATAAACTTGAATTTTGACTAGGGCAGTGGTGATCAATAAAGCATGAAATCCATTTTCTTCCAACTAGTCTTACTAGAGGGGGTACCTATAGAAATGTAATGCCCTTGGAGGGTTTTCTAGACATTAAAACCTTCAATTGTCAAACTACCCATTTAGCACAAAAATCAATATTATTTCAAGTATTGAATCTTGAACACCACCTTCTTTGTTTGAGCTTGAATCTACATAAGTGTCAAAGAGATAAGAATTACCTTGTCATTAATTTATAACTAAGAAGATAGCTATTCATTGTTAAACATAACTAAATTTTCTTACTTTCAGTGTTCAAATAAAATTATCACTCTGAATAAGTTCCAAAGAGAATCAATATAATCCTACCATTGAGCATTAACCCCAAAGTAAGCCGTACTCTAAGAGAATGACTTCGAGTGGAAATATTAGAAAAGGTTGCAAATCAAATTTTAAGTAAATTGAAATTTTGGGCAAGTGCATAAGAGGTGTTTAAAGACCTTAGGTCTTGAGCAAGTTGAATACTTGGTTTGATAAATTCTAATGTGTAAAAGGTGCTCCCCAAGAGGAAGGCCTTGGTAAACCAGACACCAAATAAAGTGAGAGATATTAGAGTTGAGTTTAGAATTCTAATTTTTTTTCCTTTTGGTGAGTCAAGCCCTTGATGAAGAATTGAAATTGTAATGCCTATTTAAATTGTCCAAAGCTAATGAAAATAAAATCACGATTTGATAAATGACAACTCAAGAGTAATTATTAAATTAATTGTCACAGTTCCACATCTATTCTTTCCACCATGTACATGGAGGTTGTAAACCCATCTTATGAAGCATGACTTCGAGAATCAATTCCTAGATACACAAAATAGTAAGGAATTCTAAATTGAGTAACATATATTTGTTTTTAATAAAATTCCATGGAATCCAATCACATGCTGAATTCAGCTCCTTAATAGTATGAATTCCTTTCTTAAATAAACATAGAGATTTTAAACTAGGGACTTATGCTAAAGGAAGACTACTATTGGTCATTATAGGGGACCACCAAATATTGTGATCATTGAAGGAAAGACCATTGTGAAAACTATTACCAATCCATCTTAGAAAGGGTTTGATACATTTAAAATCTTTCCAAAGTATTTTAGCAATGAAATAACCTTGATTTTTGACTAGGGCAATGGTTATCAACAAAGTATGAAATCCCTTTTTTCCAACTAGTCTTACCATTGGGGGTACTTATGGAAATGCAATGCCCTAGGAGGGTTTTCCAAACCTCATAACCTTCAACTGCCAAAGCACCCTCTTAGCACAAAGAATAATACTTTTTATGTAGACATCAATAATTCACATACCTCCTTTATCATGAGTAGAACAAAAAATATCCGAATAAATCATGTGATAAAATTGAGTTTGCTTAACATTGGCTCAAAAAAATCACTGAGAACCTTCTCTAATTTTTCATAAGAGGCCACTCTTTTTCTTTGCATTGTATACCCATAATAAAATCAAATGTCAAGGGAAACTCAATCACACATTGGGTGAAATTTGTGTCGCCATATATGTTGAATCCACAGTGATTGTTTTGGAGTGGGAGGTCCTTTTTTTGGTACCAATCAAATCTTTGAAAGAAGAAATAAATATATTTAAGATCAAACTATTTTAAAATAATGTCAAGATAGTATCTAATTTAACAATGGAGAAAATTAACCTTTACATATAATAATCGATGAAGTTCTATAATATAATATAATAACTATAAATATCTTATAGAATAAATTAACTTAATAATAAATTCTCCCAACTCTAATATAAGAATCGATGAAGTTCTATAATATAATATAATAACTATAAATATCTTATAGAATAAATTAACTTAATAATAAATTCTCCCAACTCTATTTAAAATTTCATATAATATAACCTCAAATACTCTCTAAATAAACTTAGAAAAAAAATTAATATTCAAAAAACTTGTAATATTTGAATATTACAACATTAACATGTTACAACTGTTCTACCCCAGTTGAATATTCCAAAAAAATAAAAGCTACTTCAACATTTTTTTAAGACAAATGACTTTATGCAGATGGATAAGAAAGGCTTCTCATGGACTGATTTTCCACGGTACTAGCCTGACATTTATCTTCAAGGCATGCACTACATGATGTTTGAAGGTGAATATATTCTTATATTTTCCCACCACTTTCTATTTTTAAATCACTTCAATGGCTACAAAATCAGTATGCCTTTCTTTTTGCTAAAATCCCTTGAAAGCACTATTTCACTACATCAAGTGAATGGCTCTAATCCCATCCTCTACCAAGGTTTCATTCTCTTCCTAGTCAAGCATGGTCAAAGCCTTCTAGTTGAGAGGTTATCCTTGTGGGTTCCTACTCCAGGGAGGACTCTCTGATAGAGGATCCCACCATGATATCCCACTAGCCCTCTGATCGCACCCCTAAAGACAACCTATCCAAGTCTCCTTCTGATAACCCCTCTAGAATTTTTATCCACAAACCTAATCCTATCTCTCTCAATGTGGGTAACCCAGCAGAGACCATCTGGAAATGGAAATCCATTAACTAATGAGATGGAAAGGAACAAATTGCAAGTGGAGAGTTTTAACTCCAAGGTTCAACAAGCAAGGATGGCCCTTGCCAAACTCATTCAGGACTAGAACTTTTTGCATAGACAGGTTGAATCCATGGTTTAGTATTTTATTCAGTCTACCCAAACTACCCAATCCCCTACCATTTAGTCACCTAAATCCTTAAGATCCCCCCTCTGGGTTCCCCTAAGGGGGTCCCCACAAAGTAGTCTCCCTTGTAGGTTAAACAACGAAAACATCCTCATATACTCTTCTTTGGTGAAGCTATTGAAAGCCCCATGTTAGAGAATTGTTAGTGATGTCATGATGATGTCATAAAAGTGTCCTAGTGAGTGGATGGAGTGCTTTGATAGCATAAATAACAATGACAAAGTGCGTAATGTGCTTGTTCTAGTGTGCCTTATGTTGGCTTTGTTGATCTTTAGTTTTGGCATGATTAGAGATGTTCAAGGATGAGTATGATGATTGAAGCATGTAAAAGAGGTCCTTAAGATATTATATATGATTTGAGTACTTGTGTGCATAAGTGGAATTCATCTAGTTGATCATAGTTTTTCATCTAGATAGTTTGTGTCTAGTGGTAGAAAATCTAAGTAGGCAATTTGATGACATCACCATTACCACGTAGAAGTGAGTCAAGGGGAGTTGGTCATATGGTTGTGATCACATTATCCCTACTTGTTATGTATCAGATCTCAAGTCATGCATAGAAGTGAAATAAAATATATGAGGGTGCAAATTTGGCTTCTCAGTTAGAATTCATCGTTTTCCCATACTTAGCCAAATTTTCAAAGTGGCGAAAAAGACTGAGTAAGCATTTTAATGATGGTAGATCTCACACATGTGGATGTTTTAGAAAAAGGTGATCATATAGGTTTGTTTATTTTTATGCTTAGTTTATTTTCACTAATTTTTAGATCATGTGATTAAGCATGTCAAAATATATGCTTATGCAAAGTTAGGCTCCTAGGTAATTTGACTATGTTTTTCCATGGCCAATTTTTCAACATAGCAAGAAGAGCTGAGTGAGAATTTTGATGGTGTTATATCTTGCATGTGTGAAGGTTTCAAGAGAAAATGATCATATGGGTTTGTTTAGTTTTGAGCATATATGTTTTGTGCTAAATTTAAGATCATGAACTGAAGTGTGGCAAAAGTTATGCATGCTCAAAGTTGGCCTCTCAGTCAAGGTTTTGACATGATTGGCTCTATGATAGAATATTTTGAGAAGGCATTTTAATGATGTTGTATCTCACATGCATAAAGGTTTTAGGAGTAGTTTTTTATATAGATAGATTCTCATTTGAAATGTGATCATGAGGTTCAAATTGGAGATCATGTGTCAAAGCATAGAAGATGTTATTTAGGCCTAAAATAGGCTTTCCAGCTATATTGTTATTGGTCTACATAGTCAATTTGCTTGATGTTAAAGATCTAGACCTAGTGGAGATCCAATAGCTCACATGATTTTTAATAGTGAATATCTATCATGCATGTAAGATTTAAATAGGTTAATGGATAGCTATCTAGTAGAGTTGAAGTTTAGAACCAAATGAAGATCCAATGGTGCTTGAGCAATTGTACAATAATGATCTAACAATGCATGTTGATCGAGATGAAAAGAAGTGCATGATGTTTAACATTTGAAAAAAGGTATAGGATAATGATCTAATGGTGAGTGGGTGTTCACACATATTGATTGAATGATGTATGGTGCTTGATAATGACTTGACTAATCCATGAAGATCGACAGAGTGCGCGAAGTCAAATTTTTTAGGATGCATGAGATGAGGTTAAAGTGACAAAGGTTTAATGCTTAAGTATTGATGCCTATACATTAAAGTTCAGATAATATTGATGGTGCAAGTTTGATATGAGATGCAATGACATTAGATGTAAGCATTGTGTTCAAGGTTTAACTGTGACCATTGTCATTTAAAAATTTGAATTTTATAAAGGAAAAACTAATGCCTGGTCTTTGGGCCTTAACTTTTGATCTAGACAAAATTTTCTCATGTAGTAAAAATAAAGTGGCAGAGGACTCTAAGGCACATTTTTAAATATGTATTGTAAGATCTGAAAGTGTGTATAGACAAATATATTGAGTTCCAAAATTGATTATGTTTTTGTATATGTTTTGTAAGTGACCCAAGAATGATATTCAAGATTATGTAGATGTTGTTTTGATCTTTCATGGTGAATTGGCAATTAGGGAGTGTTTTATAATCCATGAGGATGATTTATAAGGATTTTAGAGGTGTTATTAATCTATCTTAAGTATGAATAATGTTTAAGAAGTTGAGAGTATGTTTGATAATGATCTTCTTGTGTATAAGGTCTTTATTTGAGTTGTTTGAGCATACAGAGAGGTAAGCTAAGATGATTGTGATCTTTTGAGGGTGTCCTAGGGGATATAAGGAGTGGACATATGTATTTTTAAATGGTCAAGTGTTCTTAATTTTCTTGGATATGTATCAAAGAGATGTTGGACGTCTGTAGGACCTAAAAGTAATGTAGGCCTATTTTTGAAAGTGGATTGTGATTAAGTGTGACCCATATGATATGTCTTAAGGGTGAAGGCATGTATTGTGGCCAACAAGGATTATTATGGAATTGAAAATTCATGATTGATATATATATAGTGGAAGAAAATGTGTTGGGTTCTAGACTTTAAGTGTGAGAATATGGAGAGACTTGTTAGAGGTTTATGTGTGTGGTTTGTGGAGCGAAGGATAGGTAGTGTTCCTGTTGGTGGAATAAATGAACATAGTAGTTGGTTGATAATGTGTATGACATATAGGTCATGTTTCTAATGTCAAGATAGTGTTTTTATAGTGTGTAGGTATGATAAGACTTTTGTGTGTTTAGATGAGGACAATTTGAGTGAAGAAAGAGAGAGATTATGACATGCTTATGTGAGAGGCATGTTTGAGAGAGAGAGAGAGAGTTTTGTGTAGTTCTCAGATAATTCAGAGATCCATAATCAGGTGTTGAATACATCAGTTCTAAGGTGGAAGTTTTCTTATCAAAGGAAGGTCTAAAGGAGTTGGTCTTCTTTAGGGGTAGTTGCTCCTTGTAAAATAGATATTTTAGTAAAGGTAGGTGGTCTAAAGGAGTTGATCATCTTAGGGGCAAGTGTTCCTTATGTAAAAAGTATTTCAATAAATACCTTTGGTCAAGAGGACATGATCAAGGTTTTCTAGTCTAAAGGAGTTGATTAGTCTCTTATTTTTTAGCATCTTATATGATAGCAGTCCATGTGTTTGCAGGATTGAGAGTGGGTTTTATTTCCCAAGAGGGTTTCCCATGTAGATCTTGTGTTATGTATGTGATACTACATTATGTTTATTTTTCACTACTATTAATGATTTGTATGCTTCATAAATTCATGTGTTGAATTCTTAAGCATTCACAAGGGTTTGGAAATGAAATTGGATTGTTTGACAACACTGATTCACCCCCCCCCCCTTAGTGGATTGTACCTATAATAATTAGTATCAGAATGAGGTCCTTTGGTAAAATCTTGACATCTTAAAGGTGATCCAAGGTATAATGGCTAGTCAGAATGTGTAAGGTAGTTTCTCTACTAAGCAAGCACCGATGTTTAATAGATCCAATTATTCATTTTGGAGTGCTAGGATGAAGACATACATTATGCCCCTAGCATTTGATGTATGGAAATTTGTTCTAGATGGTTATGTTGCTCATGTTATTCCTCTATCGAGTGTTGTAGACAAGAAGCTATTTGAGAACAAATCTAAGGTAATGAATGCCATCACTTATGGTCTTACAAAAACTTAGTTTACCAAAGTAATTCATTGCACATCTACCAAGGAAATATGGGATAAATTAAAAACTATTTTTGAATAATATTCAAAGGTGAAGCTTTCTAAATTATAGACTCATAGAAGGCAATTTGAAAGTCTCAAGATGAACAAAGAAGATACCATGGCATCCTTTCTACAAAGAGTTGATGAGGTTATGAACATCATCAGATGACTTGAGAGAATATTGAAGAGACTATGGTTGTTTAAAAGGTATTAAGGTCTGTATTCCCCAAGTTTGATCCAAAAGTATCTTCTATAAAAGAGAGTCATGACCTGACTTAGTTAAAGATGGATCAATTACATGGCGCTCTTACTGCCTCTGAAATGAGGAAGAATGATGATATATCTCCAAATAAGGAAGCAACTTTCAAGACTAAAATGCAAACAAAGAAGAAGTTCTACGATAAGAAATTCAAGGAGGATGGCATTCCTAATATTGATGAAGATGAACTAATTTCTTTGATTTTAATGAAATTAGGAACATGTTCAGGCAAGTATAAAGGTAATTTACCCCTCAAATGCTTCAATTATGGTGAGATAGGACATTTTTATATGATAATGATGATGATGAAGAGCATGATCAAGGTCATGATGATGACAAGAGATCTTTTAGGTCATGATGATGAAGTTCCCTCATAAGTATAAGAAGGATGATGATGAAGAGCATGATCAAGGTCATGGTGATGGCAAGAGATCTTTTAGGTTCAATAAAATAAAAATTGAGTTCAAAAATTTTGATAACAAGAACAAGTACTTCAAGGACATGAAGAGCTATATACCAAATAAAATTGTAGCTCAATAGATGAGAGTGAAGATAGTGACTCATAATATGATGGTTCTATTAAAGATGAAGCTCTGTTCATGGCTGAGAATGGAAGTTGCTCACACTAGAAGGGGTCTACTTGGAGTGATTTTGACGATGATGATGATGATGATGATGATGATGAGGTGGACTATGAGACTGCATTGATAAATGCTCATGAAGAACTGAAGATTGAAAAGAAGATCAATAAGAAGATGAAATCTAAACTCAAGGATTTTGAGGAACAATTCAATGTGTTTGAAGCAAGAATGGATGAAGATTCTTAGGAGCATAAAGATATGATCAAACATCTTAGTTGTCAATTGGAAATCATGTCTACAAGCTTTAAAATTAAAGAATATGAATGTGGAAGGTATATAATTGAAAATGAATCATTGAAATTTGAGTTAAAGAAGGTATATAGTAAGGTTATGTCATTTGTCAGATTTGAAAAGAGCTCAAGTGATCTAGAAAATATTTTGAATGATCAAAATCATGCAAGTGATAAGACTAGTCTTAGATACAAAGAAGAAACAACGACTACAACTCAAGACAAGATGAAGACTAATGTGAACAAAGATAATCAACCTTTGAATACAAATCATTAGATAAAGAATGAAGGTGCTATCAAAATGAATATAAAATAAATTAGACAACCAAATTCCATGAGGTATGAAAATTTCAATGGTTACTACTATACTTATAATCAGTTTGGGCATAGAGCTAAGGAATGTAGAAAACTTGTTAAGAATGAATTTGATTGGAACTATAATAAGGGTCATCAGTCAAAATATATAAGCAAGGATGAGTGCCTCAACTATAATGATGTTGGACACTTTGAAAATTGTTGTCCATTTAAGGAAAGACAAGATGAGTTTCCTTTAAGAGATATTGAGTGCTACAGTTGTTATGAACCAGGACACATTGCAATATATTGTCCAAATCTAGAAAGGCAGAAAGAGCTTTTTGAAAAAAATATGGTGTGATTCAACGATTAATAGAGAGGTCATATTGTTAGATTTTGTAATAAAAGGCCTAAAATATATAATAGATTTTATCAGGCTCCTAGAGTGCAAGAAAGAGGACAAGTTAATGCATGGAAACCAAAGGTGGTATGTAGGAATTATGATGAGGCTGTAAGTCTAAGTAATATGTTTGCTATCATGAAGAATGATTCTAAAGTTGAAGATCCACAAGAGGTCTCATTGTCTACTCATATGGAGAATGAAGAGACTAGCTTAAGTAGAATACCAAGGTGTTGGTTGAAGCTATTTCTAAAGTATGTATGGATCCAAGTGAACATCATACTATTTTTGAACAAATGCCTAGTGATGAGAATCCAAGCTACAATGAAGATTATTCAGTTGAAGAGGTATGCCATGAATATATGTTGTCTCCACGTATTGATAATCCAATCATAGAATGAAAGGAGAATGTTATAGTAGTTGAGGAAGTTATTTCTCTAAAGTTGAAGAAGAAGAAGAAGAAGAAGAAGAAGAAGAAGAAGAAGAAGAAGAAGAAGAAGAAGAAGAAGAAGAAGAAAAAGAACTATAAGTATCATCTGAGTAAGGAGAAAGATGAATATGAGGAGTTGTATTTGTTTTAAATCATTGAGATATAGATGGTGTCTCTATATATGCTTCTTAATAGACTCCTCTCAGGTGGAGAAGCAAGTGATATGATGTTTTTTTTTAGTTGGAATACTCTGTAGGGTCAGATTGAAGGTTCCTAGATGAAAAAGGAGGATTTATGATTTGTCAAGGTAATATTTTTGCAAAGAAAGGTTTATTGACCTTATCTAGTATGCTCCAAGTGGTTTTATTATCTGAAGGTATGATTCAAGTCAAATTGAAGAATTTTGTTTGCTTTTGAGTTTCCTAGTTTATGCTTATGAGTATGCAAATCCTAAAATGGGTTATAGGAAGTCAAGGTTATCAATGGTGTAGAAGCTCAAATATTAGTCCAAAAGTGTATAATGGTTGTCTTCATGTCTATAATAAGTTTTAGAGCTGTGTGTTGACTAGAAGGAGGTTTGTTGACCTTTTTTGTTTGGAGATTATAGGGTTTTAGGCTATATTAGGAAAATTTTCTACCTTGTGAATTGAGGTATGTGTCTCCTTAATATGTTGAATCGGCCAAATGGGTATTCAAATCAAGATTCATAGAGATTTGAAGGTTTTTGGTTCTCAATTTATTCTTTTTTATGTCAATATGTAGGGCTAATTGGCTTATAGGTTTGTGAAGGAAGTGTGTTTCAGAGGATGATCTTAGTAAAAAAAATTGGTGTCCTTAGGGGGACATATGAGAGTGCTCTAGATATGAAGCTTCAATGCCTAAAGATATGTTTACTAAAATTTGTGGGCTCTGCAAGTTCTAGGTAGGGATACAAAGAGTCTAGATAGGCATAGTCTTGAAGATGTGCCTTTTGTTTAGTTTATCCAAAAGAGCAAGGTATGTGCATTTCAAGGTGAGATATCAAGATGGTTTAGTTCATGTTTCCTATTTGGTGAATGTTATGATGTTTTGTTAATGGTCATGGAATTATCCTAAGAGAGAAGGCTGGTAAGCCTATGTGGTGGTTATTCATGGTGTATGGAGATTTGAAGATGCTCAAATGGTGTAATGTCTTAAATATATTACGGGGAGTCCCTCTCAGATGTATCTTGGTAAGATACATCAATTGTTAATATTTTGTGTGCTCTTTCTTCATTGGTTACAGTGCTTGGTTGAAGAAAGTGTTAGCACGGAACAAGAGGATGTTGTCAAGGCAAGCTGAAGTAGGCTCAAGGTAAGGCAGAGTTTGTAATATCTTTATAATATGGTCTAATATTAATTGGTAGTATTTTTAGGTCCTCAGAATCAGTTGGTGACCACTTTGTCATTGTGTCAAAGGGGGATAAAGTACATATTGTGGGAGTACTTGAAGAGAGAGAAGGTGAGTTATATATTACTATATATGATGTTTCTTGACATCAATGACAAATAGAGAGATTATTGGATAATTTTTATTTATTTTATGGTGATGTCATGGAGGTGTCCTAGTGATTAGATGAAGTAATTTGATAGCCTAAGTAACAATGACAAAGTGTGCAATGTGCTTGTTATAGTGTGCCTTATGTTGGCTTGGTTGATCTTCAATTTTGGCATGATTATATATATTTAGGGATGAGTATGATGATTGGAGCATGTGAAATAGGTCCCTAATATGTTATATTTGATTTGATTACTTATGTGTATAAGTGGAATTCATCTGGTTGATCATAATTTTTCATCTAGATAGGTCGGGTCTAGTGGTAGAAAATTTGAGTAGGCAATTTTATGACATCATCATTGCCATGTGAAAGTTAGTAAAGGGGAGTTGGTCATATGGTTGTTATCACATTAGTCTTTAGTTGTTATGCACCATATCTCAATTCATGCATCAAATCATGGTCAAAGATATGAGAGTGAAAAGTTAGCTTCTCAATCAGAATTCATTGTATTCCCATACTTAACCAACTTTGCAAAGTGGCAGGAAGGCACTGGGTAAGTAGTTTGATGATGGTAAATCTCTAACATGTAGATGTTTCAAGATAAGGTGATCATATGGGTTTGTTAATTTTTATGTCTATTTTTTTATTTCTAATTTTTAGATCATGCGATGGAGCGTGTCAAATTATATGTTTATGCAAAGTTGGACTCCTAGGTAGTTTGACGATGTTTTTCATAGACAATTTTGCAATATGGCAAAAAGAGCTGAGTGAGAATTTTGATGGTGTTATATCTTGCACGTGTGAAGGTGTTAATAAAAAATAATCATATGGATCTATTTAGTTTTGAGAATAGATGTTTTGTACTAAATTTGAGATCATGCACTAAGCATGGCAAAAATTATACATGCTCAAAGTTGGCTTCTCAGGTAGGGTTTTGACATGATTTGCCCTATGACAGAAGATTTTAAGAAGACATTTTAATGACATTGTATCTTACACATATGAAGGTTTAAAGATCAATTTATTATATGGATATATTTTCCTTTGAAAGGTGATCATGAGGTCCAAATTTCAGATCATGCATCAAAGTCCAAAAGAAGCTATTAAGGTCCAAAATAGTCTTTCCAAGCATATTGTAGTTGGTCCCCATAGTCAATTTTCTTGATGTTAAAAATATGGACCCAGTGGAGATATAAGGTCTCATGGAGTTCATACAGTGAAGATCTATGACATGCATAAGAGTCAAATGGGTCGATGTGATGACTATTTAGTAAAGTTAAATTTTAGAACTAAATGAAGATCCAACAATGCACAAACGATTGTACAGGAATGATCTAATGATGTGTGTTGATTGAGATGGAAATAAGTATATGATGTTAAACATGTAAACAAAGGTATAGGATAAGGATCTAATGGCTAATGGGTGTTCATATAGATTTATTGAAT
The DNA here is from genome assembly GCA_037957365.1 of Torreya grandis. Lineage (NCBI taxonomy): Eukaryota > Viridiplantae > Streptophyta > Pinopsida > Cupressales > Taxaceae > Torreya > Torreya grandis. Next base: position 5,815,182 of record JARHVA010000117.1, read on the forward strand.
GATGCATGGTGCTTGATAAGGATATGACTAATCTGTAGATATCAATGGATCACACGAAGTCAAAGTTTCTAGGATGCACAAGATGAGGTCAAAGTGACAGAGGTTTAATGCTTCAAAACTAGTGCCTATGCATTAAAGTTTAGATAGGATCGATGGTGTAAGTTTGATTTGATCTATGAGATCATGATGCAAGCATTGTGTTTGAGGTTAACTGTGACCATTGCTAGTTAAATATTTGAATTTATAAAGGGAAAACTAGTGTCTCATATTTAGGCCATAAATTTTGATCTAGATAGAATTTTCTCATGAAGTTACAAGAAAAGTGGTAAATTATTCGAAGGTGCATATGAAAATGTGGATTTGAATATCTGAAAGTGTGTATAAACAAAGATATTGAGCTCCAAAGTTGATTGTGTTTTTGTATATGTTCTACAAGTGACCCAAGAAGGATATTTGAGCTTATGTAGATGTTATTTCTATGTTTCATATTAAATTGGATATTGAAGAGTGTTGCAGACTCCATGAAGATGCTCTTTGAGGCTTTTGGAGGTGTGATCAATCTATATTAAGTATAAAAAATGTTTATGAATTTGATTGTATGTTCAATAATGGTGTTCTTGTGTATAAGGTCTCTGTTTGAGTTGTTTGAGCATAAATAGATGTAAGCTAAGATTACTATGATATTTTAAGGATGTCTTAGGGGATATAAGGAGTGGACCTATGTATTTATAAATGTTCCCATGTTATTAATTTTCTTAGAGATGTATCAAAGAGCCAAATGGACCTCCATAGAACCTAAAAGTAACTTAGGCCTATTTTTGAAAGGGGACTATGCTTAAGTGTGACCCATATGATATGCCTTAAGGGTGAAGGTATGTATTGTGGCTGACAAGGATTATTATGGACTTGATAATTCATGATTTCTCTATATATAGTGGATCCAAATGTTTTGGGTTCTAGACTTTAAGTGTGAGATTATGGAGAGATTTGTGCGAGGTTATGTATGTGGTTTATGGAGTGAAGGATAGGTGGTGTGCATATTAGTAGAATTAATGATTAGAACATTTGGTTGAATATGTGTATGACCTATAGGTCATGTTTCCAAGTCAAGATAGTGTTCTTATAGTGTGTGGATATGCAATAAGTCCAAGTGTGCAGATGAGGATAGTTTGAGTGAAGAAAGAGAGAGATTGTGACATGCCTATATGAGAGGCCTATTTGTGTGTGTGTGTGTGTGTGTGTGTGTGTGTGTGTGTGTGTGTGTGTGTGTGTGTGTGTGTGTGTGTGTGTGTGTGTGTGTGTGTGTGTGAGAGAGAGAGAGAGAGTTTTGTATAGTTATCAGATAATCTAAAGATTCATCATCAGGTGTTGAAGACATCAGTCCTAAGGTGGAAGTGTTATTATCAAAGGAGGTTCTAAAGGAGTTGGTCTTCCTTAGGTGTAGTTTCTCTTTGTAAAATAGTTTTTTTACTAAAGGTCTGTGGTCTAAATGAGTTGATCATCTTAGGGGTAGGTAATTCTCATAGAATAGATGTTTTACTGAATACCATTGGTCAAGAGGATATGATCAAGATTTATTGTTATAAAAGATTTTATCAATCTCATGTTTGTGATCATATTATAGGATAGTAGTCCATGTGTTTTCAAGTTTGAGAGTGGGTTTTATTCCCCAAGAGAGTTTCCCACGTAGATCTTGTGTTGTGTATGTGATCTTGCATTATGTTTATTGTTCACTACTATGAATGATTTGTATGCTTAATAAATACTTGTGTTGAATGCTTAAGTATTCACAAGAGTTTGGAAATTGAATTGGATTATTTGTCATCACTGATTCACCCCCTCTCTCAGTGGATTTTACCTCTAACACCCTGGGAACCACGTTCAGACAAAGGTTTATAAGATAAAATAGATCATCTCGATGAAGATTCTTAAAGACATTGAAGACCCACCAGAGGTACTTTCCTCCTATGTTTCTTTTTGGTTTCTTATTTTTTTGGTTCTCAGTTTAGTCCTATAGCTTTTATTGTTTTGGTTACTCGACTTTGTTTTGGTTTGTTAAACTTTTTGTACTACACTTTGGCGGTTCCAAGATCTCTGTAAAACATGGTTTTTACCTTATCAAATAAAAAATAATTATTATAAATTAAATATTATTTATATGCTATTATTTTATAGATTATTATATATTAATATTATAAAAACAATTTTATTTATTCCCTGTAATGGATGTGTTTTTTTTGGTTTTTAAAGTAAATGTATAAAATAAATTATTTTTATTTCATACTAAAATGCTAAAGCTTGTGAGTAATATATAATATTTTTAAGTTACATAGGTTAAAAACAATGTGATATTTAGAGATATTGAATTTAATGTTTTCCATCATGAGACCATATTCTACATGAAATCTAAAATATTTAACAAATATGCATTGCTTTGCTGTGTGGTGTGTTGGATTATTCATATGGGAAACAAATTTAATCTTTCACTTGTCGATAGTCTCACTCCCCCATCAACTAGTACTCTTATAACACTATCACATGGCCACCAAATTCATTTGTTATTTCAATAGTACAATATTTAAAAAAATTAATGATATATATATATATATATATATATATAATACTACCATAAATATTGAATATAGCTAGATTGTTATTTTTGATACATTGTGTCTATTGTGTATCGCATTTATAGCATAAATTCATCCAAGTATACAACTCTAAAACTAATCAAATGATAAATTGAATGCTTTTTCCAATGAAACCACAAGCACTACCAATTTTGGGTACTCTGTTAGCCCTGGGTACAAATTCACACTATTATCTGCGTACTCTTTACAAGTGCTTCTATGGTCTGATTTATCTCAAATAATGTACCACCCCAATTGTTATAGCTTTCTCTATGGACATTGTAACTATCATGCCAAATAACATAAGTTACACTGAAAGAGATGAATTTTTTTGTTTTGATAAGATGAGTTTCATAAAGTGAAAGACTGTAAATTGATAATTGTACCTCACTCTAAACCCATCACCACTAACCTTATCTCACCTTTTATGTACAAAGCATTTAGAAACAATAATATGATAATCAGTACAATAATCAATTCAAAACATCTCTTTAGTAATGAGTGCTCCATTAGATTTTTGCTTCTTTTTTCTATAGGGATAAATTAGATTCTTACAAAGATAAGTTGCAATTATCCCTAGCTTTTCTTCTAGGGGTTCCAATATGGCATTATTATATGTTTTTACCCTGATGTAATTGTTCCAGGTGTTAATATATATAGCACATATGAACGGAAGTTACAAGATAGACTTTAGGTCCTCAAATTTTTTTCTCAATGTCAATGGTATTACAATATTGATTTAATCTACACATCAAACATGGACCCATCCCACAATCATATCAACTCTAGTGGCGTCTTTATCTAACCTTGACAATATAAAATGGCCAATCAAAAATATTACCACCATACAAGATGTAGAGCCCTTTATAATGGATAGAAGGCATATAAATTTAATAACTAATATAAACCAAGAACAACATTAGTGACAACTAAAATTGACAAAGATAGGAACAACATTAAAATATCCATATGGATACAAGGAATATGGATACAAGGCATACAAGTTCATCCCTAGGCTTGCATGTGTTAATTAGTGACAACTAGAATTGACAAAGATAGGAACAACATTAAAATATCCATAGATGAATCTTAACAATGTTCCTCCCAATAAAAATGCCTCTGGCATAAATATTGCATCCTTACCGCATAAAAGAAATGCCCTTTTGGATTTCAAGAATGAGGCCTTAGATGTAGTTGGATTGCATTCATGGAAGGGGTTAATTATTTTTAGTGGTGTGGTGTTCGATGTAGAAATCACACAACCCATGTCACCCATATCCATCTCTATATTCTCATACATCTACCTAATCCCATGGATCTGCCTAATCTCAAGTACCTAGACTTTGAGTTTCAGTTTGGTTAATATTTCCATGTTACAACTGAATATTTGTTTTAGTTAAAGTAGGTAGAATATTTGGATTTAAGCTACAATTTTTATGATGGTGTTCTACCTAGAGGTACTTTCATTTTTTAGCGTTCTTTATTTTATAAGAAAAATTGGATTGGTAAGGGCATTTTTATGATGTATTACAAGATTTGTCTGACTTTAGGAATATGATTGTAGATTCACCCTAAAAACCTAAATTTTTTTCCTCCTATGTTCCATTGCCATGTGTGGGGAGGCTCGAACTGATGAAAACCCATTTTGATGCACCCATGGTTTTAGAGTGGCATATTCTCAGGAAAGCTGATTTGTTTGTGGCATGCATTTAGAAGGGTGGTTTGGATTTATGAAGAGGTATGGGAGGTTTTCTTGTGATATGGAGTGAAAGGATATAATTTTTGGCATGGAGGGTAGTGTCTTAGGGAGGACCATTTGGGGGAGTTTGTGGTAAGTTTGATGGAAACAAACTAACATTTGTACCCAATGAAATCTTCAATTTATAGGTAAGATATCGAATGTAGAAAAAAGGAAGGTGAACTATATATATTTTTACTAAGAATCAGAATGGCTCCACATAAATATATTAATGATAAAATGCCACACCATAAACATCTTTTGAGTTGCTCACACAACATCATGCGGTTAGTCATGCAAATTTCACTAGTGTAAATCGGTTCACAAATCCCATGAACAAAAAATCATCATTATTAATAGTTTGGATTTGTATGTATTTATCGATAGTCTTATTCATGTTCTCATATTGGTCCAATAAGCATGATCTCCCTATAAGTATATCCACCTACAT